>JACGAQ010002964.1:0-34693 GCA_014119065.1 Orius insidiosus | reverse complement strand
TTAGGGGCGATTAATACCTAATTTATGAGGCATAAATTATTATCGGTTCCTGTAATTGACTTTCTCCCTCTACAAAATCTAATTAACTTTTAACGTCATTTTTTACTTTCTGTCATCGTACCTGACTCAAAGTGGAGGAGAGGAAGCGTGGCTGACAGTTTTCACTATCATGGGCATAAATTAAACTTTAACGTTCGTTTCCTCCCTTGCTTTTCACTGGGATGATTAAAGAGTTTAATTTGCGTGCGATATGTGGCACCCGTTGGAGATTCAAACTGAGTGGAAGGGGCCATTCGTTGTATAGAGGTGACATTTTGTGTTTTTATTCGAATTAGAGTTAAAAAGGTTTTATGTGATTGATAAAGTCTTGTTTAATTTTTTTAAATATTTTATTCACACTTAAAGTAATGAGATTCAAGAAATTTGGTGTGGTTTTGGATTGACTTGACTCATTACCAGAGTCCATGGGCACCATGAACTCCATGAACACCATGAACTCCGAGTCCGTGGACTCCGGCGACTCCGAGACCGTGAACTCCGGCGAGTCCGAGACCGTGGACACCAGCAAGACCGACTCCGTGAACACCAGCAAGGCCAACTCCGTGAACACCAGCAAGACCGACACCGTGAACACCAGCGAGTCCGAGTCCGTGGATTCCTACAGGGGCGACGGCGGCGTGGGAGACGGCAACGGGGGCGACGGCGATACCGTGTCCGTGTCCGGTGATGGCGGTTTGCCTGGCGTGAGCGATGGCGTGGGCTTGTTGCCGATGGCGACTTCGTGGGTGTCAGCGGGGAGAGCGAGAGGGATTCCGCCTCCGAGGATGGTTCCTGGTTCCTTCAGTGTGTGTTGGACGAGTTGAGCGTTTTTGGCCAAAGCGACGTGAAGGGTATCGGCGGGGACGGGGAGGGAGTTCGGGTTCACACCCCAGATTGACCTCTTCCACAAGTGGTGTCCAAGACCAAGTCCGGCAACCGAGTGACCAGCCCAAGCACCATGGACCGAAGGTCCCCATCTCAATTGTCCAGATCCGAGCCATGAACCATCCAAATGCGGCCTCCATTGTCCGTCATCGTGGAGCGGCACCAAACCGGCCCATCCTCCGTGGATGGCGCTGGCGGCCGAGTATCCGACCAAACAAACCAAAAGTACGATCTGCAAACATATAAATCATTAAAAAAAGATCATTTTAAAAATATAGCTATTCCTACAGCAGATTGCATAGTGCTTTTTCACCTCCTGCGAAAGGACTGTACAGTTTTCCTCACTTGACAAGCCTTTTATACTAGTTGTTCTCCGTCCCTGAAAAATCACCACTCCCTTTAAAACCTAGCAAATAGAACGTTCACTTAAAAAAAAGTATTAAAATTCCCACTTCCCCGTTTAGAAATAATTAGTCTAATAGCGAATTAAGGGTGAGAGTCGCTTATGGACCTCATTCCGTCCTTGTGGATTTTTTTAGTTGACGGTCAAGGTTAATCGAAATCTTTGATTTACATTTCACAAATCACTACAATCTCTTATTAATTAAGTCCTTTATTAATTAACCCAAATTTTTTCTCCATTCCATTGTTTCTCAAATAATAAATACGCTAAAAATAAATCACTTGATATTCAATAGGTATAGTTTATTGAAGAAAAATTTTTTTTTTTTTCGATAGTTGGGAGAACTTTGGTCTGTTCACTGGGTTTGGCCTGGATGGGCGAAGGAATTCATTTTTCTTCCTATTTTAGATAGCAAATATAGGGAAGAAAACATATCAAATTGTCCCACTTTGAGGAAGTAAAATTTTAAAGAAAAAATTTTTTGTAGCATAACAGGAAGTTTTCTCTTAATTTTTTCCTTTTTTTATGTTTGGTTTTTCCTCATTAGGGTTGTATTGATCGAACTTTCCAAACGTTATTCTAAACTATTTATATTTCAGGCAATTCATTTCGGGCCTTGGGCCCGTAGTCACTCCGGGTGCCCATGCCCCTTTTTAAGCCCTAAAATAATTTGATTGTTTTTCGTATTTTTTCTCTCTCCAGTTCGGGACTACGGACCGAAATCGATTGCCTAAAATATAAATCGTTTGAAATAAAGTTTGGAAAGTTAATTATTACAACCCAAAAGAAGTTTCCTCGGTTATCAGGGAGATGAACCCCTTTTTACAGGATTTTCGGATTTCCGAGAGTTTTCATCAGTCGTTCAATCTAGAAACCACCTTTTCACCCAATTTTTAAGATTTTTTTTTTTCCATTTTTGAACTGAGAAACCATCATGGACAAAATTTTCTGGCGCTTCCTTCAAGTTTTTGGCTTTTTATTACCTCTAAAACAGATTTTTTTGCCGTTTTTTCTCACTTTTTCGTCATAAAAAGAAATGCAAAATCAAATTTTGAAAAAAATTTCGCCGAGGGCAGTTCTGGAAGACAGGCCCTACTTTGGATGACCCTCTTAAATTAAAAAATCTACCTAAAATAAAAATAAAATTCCACTTTTCAGATGATTTTTTATATCTCTTAAACTAGAACCAAATTTTATTGTTGAAAATGATGCCATCTTATATAAGTAATTTTTTAAATAATCTAGATCAAATATTATAAGGTCGCTGTTTTTTAAAATAACCTATAACTCTCTGGTTTGAATTTCCTCAAAATATGTTACAGGATTTTACGGTGAACCGCAAATAAATCGAAATATCGATTTTAATTACTTTTTTCACATTTAATAAAACATGAAGCGATTTCTCATTCAATCTCTTTTATAATTTGAATTTAAAGTGCAAACGTACATTTTAACCGTTAGAACAGCAAAGACGAAGAATTTAATACGGTGTCAGGTCATTACATCTAACATTAGGTTTTAGATAGATTTCGAAGTAAAATCCACCTACTCTTTGAGATTCCCGGGCATTAGTCTTTTTTCGTCGATTTTAGCGTCCTCAAAGAAAAGTTATTGTGACACCCTCCACGTCAGGTTCTATGGAAAGCGTCTTCCAGACCACGTAGAGGAAAATTGATTTGTGATCTTAACCGTTCATTGGGTTTTCTGCGGTTCACGTCGTGATGTCAATCTCACTTCCACCAAATTTTCATTGAATCTTTCTTTCGTAGTTCCATATATTGAAAATTGGGGGCTTTTCCGACACTCTTTAGCCGTAAATTTCATTCAAATTTTCACAAATCATTTCAATACTTTAGTTTTTCATAGTAACTAGGCAGAAATTTAGGCTCTAAACGCCCGTTCTGTTTGGCCTCGCTGGGCAAAGACTTGATTTTTTCAATCTTGATTACTTGATTACTTTAAGGGAGGCCAGTATTAACTCCCTTAAAGAAGTTATTGTGATACCCTCCACGTCGGGTTTTTGGGGAGGGGTCTTCCAGACCCCGTAGGATAGATTCGAATATGGATCTACACCGATCTCAACTTTGTCTGTGGTTCCGGCCGGCCGTAGCATTTTTTCCGGAACACTTTACGGCCACAATTTTCATCCGATTTTCACCAAATTTTCACACAAATTTCTTTAGCCGGTGAAGAAGAATGTAACGGGGGCGATTTTTTTTTTTTTTTTTTTTTGATCGTGTGGCCAACTTTTTCTCGACTATCAAGTCGAGAATCGACAGAAGTTTCATTAATGTACTTAATGTTATAAGAAAGGATTTTTAAAAATATGGTAGACAGAAATTTTGAAAAAATATTTTATTCATTAGGAGGTTTTTGTTGACTTGAATTGGACTATGTTTTGGTATCACAAGAATTTTTTTACCAGAGACCGTGGGCTCCGAGTCCAAGTCCAAGACCATGGACACCGGCAAGACCAACTCCGTGAACACCAGCGAGTCCGAGTCCAAGTCCGTGGATTCCTACGGGGCGACGGCGGCGTGGGAGACGGCAACGGGGGCGACAGCGATACCGTGTCCGTGTCCGGTGATGGCGGTTTGCCTGGCGTGAGCGATGGCGTGGGCTTGTTTGCCGATGGCGACTTCGTGGGTGTCAGCGGGGAGAGCGAGAGGGATTCCTCCTCCGAGGATGTTCCTGGTTCCTTCAGTGTGTTGTTGGACGAGTTGAGCGTTTTTGGCCAAAGCGACGTGAAGGGTGTCGGCGGGGACGGGGAGGGAGTTCGGGTTCACACCCCAGAGAGACCTTTTCCACAAATGATGTCCGGCTCCAGCGAGAGATCCGTCCAAAAGTGGGTTCCATTGTCCATCATCGAGATCAGCCCAACCATTTGATGTTTCCAGATCCAAGAACGGATCCGTCCAAATGAGGCCTCCATTGGCCATCATCATGGACTCCGACCAAACCATGGGTCAAACCCAAGCCGAGAAGACCGCTGGCGGCTGAGTAGCCGAACAAGCAAACCAAAACAACAATCTGGAAAAAGAAAATTCATTTTATAACTATAGACAATCCAATTTTACAGCTCACAGCTGATTTCATGATGCTAATTGATCACCTCCTGAGTAAGGACTGTGTTGACACTAGGACTTACCGGTACGTTTATATACCGGTCTAATGCACGGCCATGAAAACTTGCCACTCCCCTAATGCACTAAAATAATATCCAGTACATTCACTTCCTTTTTTAAGAACATTTTGAACTTTTTTCTTCATAACATTTACACATAAAAAAAATCTCAAGTGCTAAGAGTTCTGGAAGCAATTCAAAGTCAATTTTTGGATTCTTTTAAAATAATTTAAGAAACTAAAAGCCTAGCCGCAACTCCCAACGAAACCAAAAAACCAAATTGAAACTCGGCTGACTAACGCAACAAAATCACAAGAAACTAAAAGTTCGTTTTGATGGTTATCAATGTCCTAAATTTTCAGTCCCCACAACTGCATCTACCTCAACGCTCCAACCTTTAAAATTATCAAAACATTCATTCTGTTCCTTCTAAAATAGGAAAAAAAAAAAAAAAAAAAAAAAAAAAAAAAAAAAAAAAAAAAAAAAAAAAAAAAAAAAAAAAAAAAAAAAAAAAAAAAAAAAAAAAAAAAAAAAAAAAAAAAAAAAAACGAAGAGAAGAAAGTAAATAAAAACGAAAAGAGGTTTCATAGGGTAAAAAACAAGCAATCCCAGACAAAAGGCATTTTCTCAGTCGAAAATTACAAACAAGCTATTATATCGTTTAATTTGATTTTCTAAAGGTAAATCATTATTATTAATAAATATGGTTCATTAATAATGAAACTAATAAAATTTTTGATTTTTCAATTACTTCCTTCGCGATTTATCTGACCCTGATATTCTCTAAAGCGAACTTGCCCCAATTACACTTTAGAATTTTCATCTTTCCCTCCCAACTCAATTATTGTTCCAATCACAAAGCTATGCATTTTTATCAGCCCCCGATGCGTTTCTCGTTAATATTACGCTTTTCACAATCAAACCTTTTTCTTCACCTTTAGGAATTTTTACTGTTTCAACCGTTTTGTCCTTCGGCAACTTTAATAGTCAAATCAAAAGGAGAAAAATGTGTATTAAGAAAAATAGAATTAGTCGTTTATTACTACTCATTAAGATACTAGACTTTGTTTTTTCTCAAGGTCTTTTCGATGCGGTTTAAGTTGAATGATTAACGAGTTTATTTAACTTCCTAGAAAGAAAGGTAATTAAAATATCGCATTATAGCTATATTTTGGTTTAGGGGCCAATTTGTAAAATGAAAGCTGGTTTCCATTTCGCCGACGAGTTTCCACAATTCCGAGCTAACGGAGACTCCCCTCTCGCGACGGTAAAGAAAATAAAATCAATAAAATGCAACCAAGTAAGATTTCAGTGGATTTTACTGCAAAAAAAGGCTTTCGCCCACAATTTTCGAATTTTCTTCTCATAAATCCCACGATTTCATTGTCAAGGTTTCCACTTTTTGTTTTAGGAAAGCAGGAAGTCTGCCAACTGTTACGGATATTGAACTAGGGCGTGCCTGGTGATTGGAATGCTGGATAAATTATGTGGCAGGAGCTCGGTTTTTACCGTCCCAAGGGCGAGCTTATCATACAGAGGGAAAGAGAAACAAATAAAGTTCATTTTAAAATATGAAAAATGACTTGAATGTATCACTACCTTATTTCAAACATAATTTCTTCATGTCAAATAAAATATTGGAAAAAAATTTCTTTCATCATATCTTAAATCTGCAGTCGGCAAAAAATGGAATTTTTTTTTATAAGAAAACCGCTTCGGAAGTTAGTTTTGCATTTGAATGCAGTCGGGGACAATTGACAGACGAAACGGTCATTTGAAGGAGGACGGGTTTCCCAGTTGTTAGAAGGCCAAATGCAGGCTCCACCCCAAGTCCAGTTAAGATAATAAAAAAACAATATGCAATAATCTCTATACCGTAAAATAAACGGTTATTGAATTTCAATATTAATATTTTATTACTTCCTTTTTCCTGATTTTTAACAAATAAATTAAAAAATAATTAATTGAAAAACAGTCATTAGGGGTCTAACAAACGCTTTTGTAAGGATTTATTAATTTCCCGCTTTGGAGATAGGCCTAAATGAGCGCCATGGCAATATGGTGGAAGCCCCCTCCTGGATTCTTTCTGCTGTGGTTCTGTCTGAGCACGCTCAAGAAATTTGAGGTCTTTAAATTATTTCTTAGGCTTTCATTTGCAGCTTATTATTAAATAAATACAAAAAATTTGGAATCAATCCAACCGTGTATAATTTTTTTTATGAATGCATTCAATTAATTGTGACAAGTTATGCACATAATTTAAAGGTTTGTTCAATTATATAATTCCATACGCCCTGGCACCGATAATAAACGAACGTAAAATCTGAGGGTTTGGAATTTATCTCAAGGTCGCCTCTCTTGTAGAGATCTTTTGAAAAAGGGCCATTTTGCTAGATGAAGCCCGCAATGCAGAGAAGTTATGCACGTTTTAACGGTACGGAGCGCCGTTCATAATTCAAAATCCCTCGTGCCTTCTCACCGGCTAAGCCGAACATTCGGCATAACACCCCTCTCCCTTTTTGTAAAAAATAAATCTGTTCCTGAAAACATTAACTAATTTTTTAAGGAAATAAAATTCAAGGTTTAAATTTATTGAACCTCTATCATTTTTTATAGGTAACGTTTTTTAAAAATTATTATGCAAGTATGCATTTGAACTTATCAGGAAATCATATCTGACCTTTAAAAGAAATATATCCCTTGATAATACAACATATTTTTATTAATACCAAGTAGATTTTATATCTGATTTAGGTACCTAATTAGATCATAGGTATCAACTAGTCATCTGATAGGCCAACGAAAAAACTTAAAAAAAAAAGGCGTTAATACCATTTAAGACGTAAGAAAACCAGGTGAAAAAGGTTTATCGATTAGAACATCGAGGAAAACGCCTAAAAAAGTGTTTCAGAGCCGAAAAACTGTTGAAAACTTCTTTAATAATCGGATACGTAGTCAAAAAACTGTAGAAAACGGGTATTTTGAGGAAAAAAAAGTCTGAACGGGTCGTTTTGACCTTAGGGGATACGGATGAACAATTTACAAAAACTTTCTGTTGAGAAAAGATTAAAATATTATCCCATGTTTTCAATACAAGATAGGCTGGATTCTGGTACTTGGATATTTCGACTTTTGTTAAATTTTATTATTGAGGGGGTTGATCCTTTTTCTGCAGAGAATCTGTACAAAAAGGATTGTTAAGACCAGGAAACAAACGAGTCTTAAGGGGATAGGTACCACACCCAACACGTCGAACCACCTTGAACCTCCTGGATCCGTGATCACCTCCGCTAATTCTCAAGGTCTTCCTCTTTCTCCACCTCTAACCACCGGTTTTTCGATCAACTTTTTTTATTATATTTTTTATCATTGTTTTCAGATCCACCTACGCACAACAAAATTCTAATTTTATTTTATACAAAATGTAAAATCGATGAAACCGTAAAATTAGATCGTAAATCGAAGATAGCGATTGTGGAGAGGCAATTCAGTTTTACTGTCCTAATTTACTAGTGAGGTTTCCATTTATGATCTTCCGAGAGTTATGGTTCGTAATCTACCTCGATTTTAGGCAGTTTATGTTGTTTTTCTTTTGATTTTTTGTAGGATGTGGTGAATAAAAGCAAATTTAATAATTAATTATTTTTATTTAAAGACGCTATCTAAATTTACCAGTGGTGGGCATAGGAAAGGAGGGGGGAGATGGCAGGGGTGCTGTAAGCAACGCTGTGGACAAGGGGGGTGTGAGAAACGAGGGTGGAATGCGAAGTGACTAAAGGAGCGGAGTAGGCGAGAGGGGAAGCGGCGACGACGACGGACCTTTTGACAAGACCGTGGGTGTTTCTGATCGCTTCGTGGACTTGTTGGTTGAGGTGGAGGTGCTTGGTGATGGCGACGTCGGGAGCGTCAGCGGGCGACCAAGACGGAACAGCTCCGACTCCAAGAACGTTCCTTACAGCTTCATTGTTTTGCTGGATGATGTGGGCGTTCTTAACAGCAGCAACGTGAGGGTCTTCAAGAGGTCCCCAGTGGGCGATAGAGTGAGCCAAAATCGGAGAAGCTGAAAATAAATGTTATAGAAAAATATTTAAGATGATTTTTTTTCTCATACCAAGAGGGGCAGTGGATCCAGGGTAGCTGGTAAGTGTGGGTGCGAGGAGAGCGATGGACCTCTTCTTAAGGACGTGGGTAAGACCTCCCCAAGTTGGGACGATAGCGGAGTGAGCAAGAACAGGAGAGTGAGCGACGACCGGGGCGTGAGCAACAACTGGAGTGTGGACAACAGTAGCTGTTTATAAAAAAAATTAATTAATAATGAAACATTTATATCTTATTTCATACCAAGAGGAGCGGTGGAAGCCGGGAAGTTGGTGTAAGTCGGGATCACAGCAAGACTCCTCTTTTTAAGAGCGTGAACAAGTCCGGACCAGGAGCGAGCAAGACCGTGGGAGATGATTCCACCGTGGGCGATGCTTCTGGCAGCAATGACTTCGGGAAGACCGGCGACGACGGGAGAAGCAGCGACAACCGGGGCGTGAGCAACGGGAGCAGCAGCGACAACTGGAGCAGCGGCGACAACAGGGGCAGCAGCGACAACAGGGGCAGCAGCGACAACCGGAGAAGCGGCGACAACAGCGGGAGAAGCCGGAACAGCAGGTCCAACAGGCAAGTTGGTAGCAGCTACTCTAAATCCGTTATGTGGGTCCGAGACGTATTCAGCGCTTTGAACGATTCCGTGAGCGTCAAGGTAGGAGTATCCTTCAATTCAAAATTTAAAACATTAAATCATTATATTTTCATAACTTACCACCACGGGTGATTCCATCGGCAGTTTTGGTTTCATGTTTGGCAGAAGGGCCGCCAGAGTAACCATAAGAGTATTGTCCAAGTTCGTCTTGGGCATGATACTGGCTGGCGACGTGTCCGACATGGACTGGGTTAGCGGCAGCAAGGCCGATAGCGCAAACTAAAACCTAAAAATTATTCATTTTTAATCCATTCCTTCCATCTGTTTTTCTTAACTCACAATGAATTTCATTTTCGATGGGAGACCTCCAATGCTTTGTGGCAAGGACTGTTCTGACTCGACCCGAACTAAAAGCGGCTATTTATACCTTAGAGGGAGTGGATGATGAAGGTCGCTCAATGCATGAAGAATGGTCCATTAGCGGTTTCTGTGAATTTTCACCCAATTTGAAACAAATATACGTAACGAATACTACATCGAATTTCAATCACAAGATGTTTCCGCCAAGTAAGGATTCAGGAAAGACGATGGCCTTGTTTGATTGGAGCAAGTTACGTACAATGTAAGTAATTCAAATGGCACTCCCCCAACAGTTAGCCTTTACAAAAATCTTTAACAAAAATAAATAAAATCCCGTCTTGCTAAACTGATACCACTGAAATTAAATAATTGCTGTAAATTATTTCTATCTTATCAAAGAGCAATGACTTTTAAAAATCTTGCAAGGACGTGAAGGCCTTGATGTGAAGCCAAACCTCCGGAAGGTCCAATCTTAGACGCCACCCCTATCGAATAATTCCTTTGAACAAAATTCAATTAATTATCATGAAATGTAAATTTTTTATTGTATTTTCGCACAAAGTGTTAGAAGGCCGTCGAAATCCGTTGACTTAACGGGTTAACAGGTGTTCTTAACAGCTGACTAAGTAGAGCATTACAATTCGCTTAACTGATACTTCGTCTTCCTCATAACAAGTGCCCTTTGTTTTCAACAAAACAAATTAGTTACTCTCAAACTAGTAAAGGATCTGATGAATTCCAAAATTGATTATGGTTGGAAGTTTAAATTAATCATCTCGCCTTCTGACCTGGGTTCGAATGGAACAATGGAAACCTAAAATCAAAAACGATTCAACTTAAATGTATCTTTTGCTCGAAATATCTAGAAAAAATTTAGTTCTTAGAGGTTTCTCGGAAAAAGGACGAAGGAAAAGGACGAAAAATGGGTCAAATACGATGGCATCAAAAAAAAGAAAATCAAATGTAAAGAGAATTTTAACAAAATTAGCTTAAAAATACCTGAAAATTAGATAAGGAGTGTATGTAATGCCTTGTCCGGGCAAAAATAAGACCTTAAAACGCCTTTCATACACTTTTGAGGATAAAGACCTTTTCACGTTTCTATTGGTTTCCGGTAATGTCCTCTTTATGTACATCATTTCTGCTCGATGCATCCAGCTTAGAAAATAAATAGCATAACCTATTATTGCAAATTACTTTTCCATTATTTTAATACTTAGTTATTTTTTTCTTTTTCAAATGGCTGAATATCAGCAGAAAAAGAGTTGGAGAGTTTCAAAATGTGAACAGCGGAGGAAAAGGCCCCGGGATTGCTTTGTCCCGGGAAAAGTTGATTAGCATAGCCGAAGGACTCTCTTACAACTTACAACCCTCTCTGAATGTGTATTAAAAACAACCCTTGACAGATCCCGGAATCCTTTAAACTAGAACCGACTTTCTATTCACACTCTATTCATATTTAAAAGACTGTCTTTGTTTAAGGGGGTCAATACGTGCTAAGAATACAAATAATACAATTTAATGGCAGATCGAACTATAAAATGTTATGTGCGAGAGTTAAGGGAGAATTTTTATTGGGCGATAGTTATAGAGCAAGCGGAACTTATCGGAATGGGGGAAGTGTTCAAGAAACGTAAAAACAGACGGATGGACGCGACGGAGCCCTAGACAAAGACCAACAGGTTGATAGGTAGAAGGATATAATGGAAATCGAAAAATCCATCCTAAAGGTTGTTCCTTGGCTGAAGGACCTCCAGGATTTTTTAAACAAAAAAAATCTTAACGTACGTTCATCCTCTCCAACAAAGTTCCCTTCCATACCAATACTTGATTTTCCTATAAAATCTATTTTTAGATCTGCAAGCTTAAAGTCGTGAAATTCTTTAGGTCCTAAAATGCTTCCCATTTCCTCATCAAAGATAAAACTCCTTTTTTAAACGAGAGTGGGTGGTTAAATTTTCCTTGTATATTTTGAACGGTAATGAACTTATGCTATTATGTATATTGAAAATTATAGTAGGAACTAGATTCATTAACACGGATTTCGAGGTAATCAATGTTCCCGGCTAACAACAAACCACATCAACAAGACTTAATTCGATTATTTGGCGAAGACTGTGAACACAATGGAAGCACTTCTCCGACACCAGCCTTAATTATAATTACATCAGTAAATTGATGTAAAACCTTGTTTTACAACATTTCGACAAAAAAAAAAAAAGTAAAATTTGTCACAGGAAAAATAATTCCCTGGAGGATTTAAAGGCTTGACATTTTGTGTTGATATTTCTTTAAACGATGGGCGGTAAACGTTGGGTGTGGTTTTTTATTAATTGACACCGCACTTTTTTTTGTTGCGTTTCAAGGTCAAATTTCTACATGATTTCCAACTGTACAATCCAAGTTTTTAAGACGTCAAATTCTTCATAGGACTGCTGGATTTATGGGGGTTTACAGCTTAGAGCCGATTATATCACTAATTGCCGATTACGAAATGGTTACTGCTAGATCAGTAAAGAGTAAAGATTTGACTATCTCATAATTAATGATTTTCCCAAGTATGTAGTAGCAAAAATAGTTCGATTGCACTGCTCTCGTATTATTTGTTACCAAATAGAGGTTTTCCTCTACTAACCCCTGTTAACCCCAACTAACCAGATGCTGATAGACGATTAGTGATGCTCTAATTCATTGCTAGCTTAATCAACGATTAGATAGCCGACGGTTCGGATATTGAAATGGCTGTTGCGTAAAATTCAATGATTTTACGCAATTGATGATCCCACTCGCTATAGTCCAGAAAAAAAAGGCCTTTTAGGGGATAAAAGTCTATTAAGTAATCTCATTTCTATCAAATAATTAACCAATAATGGAGGAAAAAATGACTGAGATAACGGGTATCTTACGACGCGTTTCGGCTTAAAAAGCATCGTCAGGTGAGCTTTTCCCTCTATCACAATCATTTATATCTTTTCACAGTGCCTCTATCTCTGCCTCTATTATTTGATAGTAAAATCACTCCCCTTTCGCAATACACACGCAATGAGAATTAAAATGTAAATCTCATTTCTATTTCCTTTTAAAAGGAAGAATTGAAACGATACAATCCTGGAAAGAAAGGAAGAAAAGGTCTTTCAGGGGCAGGCATTGAAATGGGACTTTCATTGAGATGAGTTAAAACTTATATTTCCACCATTATCTGCACTTTTCGCACCTAAAATTTTTTACCTTTTTTCTTTTGTTTAAATCATCCCGTAAGGAAGTATTACATTCCTCTAACTATTAATTATCGCGTCAATTTACAGCCTTGGCAGACCACATTCACTTATTATACAAGAAAAACATCCACATAAATGGACGAAGAAAATTTTTATTTTTCCTCATTATTTTTATATTCAGATACGTTTATGAAATTTAGAGTCGAATAAAAAAATGGAATAAAATGTTGAAATTCCATCACGTTTTGAGAAAACGTGTGAACAATTTTTTTCTCCGCTGTCGGAAATAAAACTTCTTTAAGGGAAAACGATTTGACCGTAATATGTCACTTTATTGCCGTTTCGTAGATATAAAAAAAGAATTTGATGGACGAGAAATGGTTTGATGGGGAAAAATACGAATACGCCGCACCGATAAAGCATCTACCGAGTACTTGACCTTTTAAAATTCGCCTTGACTTTGTACACGACCGCTTCGATCTGACGTCACCGGTTGTTTATCACGCATCCTCGTACTATTACGTCCAGTCGTGTCCGATCCAAGTCCAATTATTTAAAAGAAAGAAAAAAAAATTTAATCACGAGTCTAGCTAGTGTTACCTTCACCATATTATTAGCGCATGTAAAAAATAATTCGATATTTTCTTTCAATTTTCTTAATGCTTCTTTCTTAAAAATTTAGATTATGGAGGCCCAAAACGGTCTGCAGGAAATAAATGAGAGTTGATTCCTAATAAATCAAAAATTGCAAAAAATCAGCCGCCGAAAAATGCAATCAACACAATATTAATTGTTTTTTTCTGGTATTTTTAAACTAACATAGGTATCTAAACGATTGTAAGAAAATTATTTATTGTCGCCATCGATTTCGAGCTCCATTTGAGCTCCTCATCAATCTAAACGAAATTATTTTTTTGTACAGTTGTTTTTCTTCTTCTTGGTTGAAATAACCAAAAAATATATCTGATTAATTAATTTTGGGCCAAGAAAAAAAATCGCTCGACCACATTTTACGTCCAACCTTAACCCGAGGGTATAATAGACCCTTTTTACTTTTAATACTCGTTTAACAACAAAGAAAATGTACTTTAAGAGTTTTATTTCCAATTTGTTGAACGTAATGAGCCTAAAAGTGTCGACCTACGGGAACTTTACCCGAGGCATAGCTCTCGACCTAGATCTCGTGTAATTAAACTGTAGGTGCTCAAAAAGTCTAAGGCACGAAGGTTTTAATACCAACGGAGATACCATTTTTTCCACCATAAGGCTTCCTTTAAAAAAAATTTAATAGCTCATAAATATTAATCAAAAAGACCCACTGTCTTTACCTTAAAAGATTTTTTTCCTGGCACTCAAAAAATTTCAAAGGAAAATCGAAAACTTTCATTCCGAAATTAAATATTTAAAAAAAATGTAGCATATAAAACTACTTTTCTTGTAAAATCAGTTTCTTACTTCATAGTGACAAATGGTCGCATAAAAAAATCGGATATAAATAAAAAGATCACGATTTTTATTTTTATTTACCTTTTTTCGGACGGTAAAGACAAAGGCTCTAAAAAAACCACTTTTGGTTAAACTGCCCTTGAAGGCTCTCATAAAGAAAAAGTCCGAAACAAAAACGCCATTTTAGTTTCTTTATGTTTTCTGTGACAATGTAGAAATGTTTTTGTCTTCCCTTAAATAAACGAAAGGACAGAAAATGTTTTTAAAAAAAAGGAGGTCGTAAAGTGGTTTGAGTGTTAAGAATTATAAAATATTAAAAAAATATGTATAAAAAATAGAAACATGAAAAGGAAGTTTTTTGGGACACGTAAGTAAAGGTTTTTTAATAATTGGTTTTATACCGAGGAAAACACGTAGAGTCGTGATTTCCAAATTTTTCCGTCGATCTATTTCAATTTCGGAGAAATTTTTTTTTTTTTTCGAGTTCCAATCTTTAAAAACCGAACGGGTAAATTGACTTTACCTTTTCTTTCTTTTTTTCTCTCCCTTTTTCTTTGTGATTTCCCTTCGTTGTACCCTTAACGAGAAAAAGGCAGTGTCTGAGGTGAATTTTAAAAAGGGGTAGGGAGGGACCATCGCACAGCGCGAAAACAAAGGTTGTTAGTGATTCCGTCGGAGAAGGCGAAGGATTCATTTGGCGCTCACGAGGCCGCATTGTTTGCGAAACGACTTCTCCACCACCGACAACCCCCGAAAAAGTAAACATCGTTTACCGAGCGGTACAACCCTCCCGCTTTTTTCAAGACGTTAGCTAAACGCCAATAAAAATAAAGACTTCTGTTACAAAACTCTCCTTTTCTAAAGTGCCATGAAGCTATCTTGAAAATATCAAAACATCTGTTCAAAAAATATAACTTCAATTATCATATAGAACATTAAAATTGAGGCGCTCCGAATACGAAGGGCGAACTCGATATCGGACAAATTTTTTTTTTTTTCATTTTCAGATTCTAGACCTTTTGAAGAATACACCCATGTAATTTTTATATTGAGTTTCCCCTTTTTTCCCCTTTAAAATACGTAAAAACCGATATGCGGCAAAGCTCTACTCTCAACCTTTTTTATTTAATTTTTTTTTCTTTTCGAGATTTGGTGATTTTTAAAAAAACCCATTTCTCTATGATTCTATGATGATTCTAAAATCTCGCCACGAAAATTCCAGAGAGTGACTTTTCTGTCGAGTTCGCCCTTAACAAAAAACTTTAAAATGCGAATATCTCGAAACTACGTTTTGTCGAGTTCGCCCTTCGTATTCGGAGCGCCTCAATTGTACACGCTTCTACAGAATAGTCTTCAAAACCCGAGAAACTCCAGATTCAAAAACTTAAGCCAGCAAGGTGTGGGTGGAGAAGCAGTTTTAAGACTTAACTATTTATATTTCTTCCTTAATTAAACCATTTTCATAATTGTTCTTATAATTTTTGTTCAAAGTTTCGGGTAACTTTTTTATTACACCTTATGGAGTAAGGAAAATCAATTTTCAAAAATATCACAATGCGTCGCTTTGATGGTGTTAAGATGACTTTAAGTAGAATCGTTTTAATATCATTTTGTATAGGGTTGGTAAGGAAGAAAAAACAGACATGTTTTGCCATCTAGCGGTGAAGTCTTGAACAAGCAGCTTACCACAGGAATAAATCCTAAAACCTTAGTTTACGAATGTTACATTTTAGAAATAAATCGATTGATTTCCTTCGCCTCAACGGGACTGTTATTACTGGTAGAAAATGCCAACATTTTTAAACTAAAATTTTCAGATGGTCTTACTTTTCTAAAAGAAAATAGATATTCCTTAAGAATACCTATTCTATTCTTTTTCTTCTTTGTGTGGCGGGAGCTTTAGCCATATTTCTATATTGTTTTCAACCTTTTTTTGGAAGCAAAAATCCCTCAAAAGGATCCAGAGATCGAAGAGCCCAAAGAATCGAAAACTACAATTCAATTTGTGAGCCACACATTTCCGGCCAGGAAGTTCGCTTCTCATAAAAATACACTCCTCCTAATTCATAATACGAGGATTTTCATAGATTAGTCCGAAAATAATCGGATTTAAAAAGCGATCTTTAAGTTTTGTGAGTAAACCAATAAACAAGAAAGATCACAAAATACACGGTGTCCCAATTTGTATTTTGAAATTTGGGGGGAAAAGTAGCGCATTAGTCCCTCGTAATTTTTGTACAAGGGTAAATGAAAGATGGAATTTTAGCATCAAAGTTGAAATTTTAAAATATGGAAGCATTCAGAAGGAAATTGGAAAGAGGCGTGCTTTTTACTTTTTTAAGAGCTCTCTTGTATCGATATGAACAGATCGATATGACTTGGATAGCCTTTAGAAAGAAAAAACCTTACCGCTGTGGGTTTTGTGGGAAGTAGCTTCAAACCTTGGTAGTTCCAAGGTAGTTAACCTTTGAAAGTCATTTGAAAAATCATATGAAGATTCTTTTTAGGATTATCCTTTAAAGAGAATAACTATATTTAATACTTTTTGTACTAACAAATAATTAAACGATGATGGAGGAAGAAATGACTGTGATAACGGGTATCTCACGACGTGTTTCGCCCTAAAAAGCCTCGTCAGGTGAGCTATTCCCTCTATCACAATCATTTCTATCTTTTCACTGCGCCCCTATCTCCAAGAGATTTAGTGGAAAATTAGCTTCCCGCTGTATCCACTAAATCTTTCGGAGATAGGGGCACAGTGAACAGATAGAAATGATTGTGATAGAGAGAATAGCTCACCTGATGAGGCTTTTTAGGGCGAAACGTGTCGTGAGATACCCGTTATCACAGTCATTTCTTCCTCGATGATTGGATAATTATTTGATAGTAAAATCACTCTCCTTGACGAATACACACGCAATAAGAAGCTCTAAACAGCTTGTGCGCAATTATGAGTTGCGGCATTGGGGAATCACGACGCTAGAGCGGTTGTTAAACAAGGAAGGGGTTTGTAATGAAATTTTCAAAAATTTTTCTTTTCTAAATAAATGACTAGATTTTTTTTTATTGAGGTGAAAAAAATTTCACTCAGGTATTTCGACTCTTCTTATCATCGGAACGGAATATAGAAGATTCAAGATGGCGTTACTGACCAAAGCCACTGAGCGTATCATACCATCTAGGCGATCATTTAGATATTTCTGGAAGTTACCCAAATCGAAATGTTTTTTTGGTCTCATTTCTTTGTGAGTCATATTGTAAAAAGTGTACATGTAGCACGCGGGGGTTTGCGAGACGGTGTGGATTTTATGGAAGTCGCCGGTCTCGAGGCGTTCATTTTCGCCAGGCGAGAGCGTCACGTTTGTCCGGTTGCTCCTCTCGAGAATAACTTCGCCTTTCAATATCGTGAGAGAGACGTTTGTCAAATCTGGGTGGATGTAGTTTTCCAGAAATAAGCCTGGGAAATCCGCTATGAACAGCGCGTCTGAATAATTCGACCAGGATTGGACGTCTTTTCCAATTTGGATCAACGCATGACGCCAATTCGTCAAATCGGAAAGAAGTGGCATCAACCATGATATCGGCTTCACTGGCGACCATTCTGCTTTCAACAAATCCACCTTCGGATTAAACATCCTTTGCTGAAACCTCTTATTTAAAGATGTCCACACATCTTAAAATATCATTTTTAATCAAGATTTCGAAAAAATATAAATACAAACCAATATAAATTGAAAAGTTTTTCAGGCCGGATCTTGAGTTTTCAATATGACTTTTGACACATTTTGAGTATTGGAAAACCATATCGCCATGTTTTTGCCATCTATCGTTTCTGACCCATGCCTGGAAAAAAAAATTATAAACGAAAAACTTTTTTAGCACAATACTTCTGGATCTAAAAACATTTCTTTGCCTGACTCGTTATCGACAACTTTGATCATTGCCATGACAGGATCCCAAGTGTTGACCATCATATCCCAGGAATATCCGTATAGCCCGTTTGTCCAATTGTTGTAACCCTGAAAATGCTATTGAAAAACGAAGAACTGATTTATTCGCTCCTACTTTAGTGATAAAGTGTGAGTACGGCAGAAAGCATTGAGCAACTACATGAAAACACAGAGCTGCTGACAATGTATTCTTTTTCCAACCGTGAATTTTAAATTTTTCATCTATAAAAAAAATATTATTCAGAAACATCGCTAGTAAATCTTACTTTTCCTATCAGTCTCATAGTAGCAGTCTTTGTTTTTTTCATTTGGTGAACTATTGATTCGGAACTTCCTCATCAACTTTTTGGGCCAGTCGAATGCACAAAAAAGAGGCATTGTGACAAGGCAGACGTAGGGAAACATACCGATGTAGAACATTTGGGAATTCATGAGATGAAAGCTTGCCAGGAAGACGAACGCTATTGGCCTCGTTTTGTCAAAATAGATCCAAAAGCCAATTGTAAGATCAAGAAGAAATCCACTCACATGGACTATCCACAAATCTATTTCATGTGAAGTCAAAAAAAATCTACAAAAAATTATTAATTTTTCTGAAGCCTTTGATGACTACCTGAAAGGATCGAACACCCAATGGTTAGAAAGTTCTGACATCGACTGTCCAGAGAGCCAATCAATATTGAACTTTTTCAATCCAGCATAAAAATACAAAAGAAATAGTTGAAATCTCAATATTCCGTAGTTCCACAAAGGAACATCTTTTTGTTTGGTTCTTCCTGTGTAAGCATCGAAAGACCTAGAAGTACATGATTAGGTTATGATCGGATAACCTTAAACGTACCAATAACTGTTTGAGTCCGTAAAAGCGAATAAGATTGACAGTAGACCGTATAAATAAGAATGATTGTTCCATACTGTTTTATCTAACAAGAAAATGTACCAATATGGTATCAAAAAGGCGAAGCAAGAAAGTCTAAAATAAGCACCAAACATGATCCCAGCAGCGCCTGAAGGAAAGCTTTATTAAATTTAGCTCTTTTATTAAATGAAGCATACCTAACCACATAACCAGATAAACGATGCACATCCATTGTAAAGAAAGGGGCTTCAAGAAGTCAAAAAGAGGAAACCTGCATTCGTCCGGGTCCCCCCAACGTAAGTCGGCGTCTCCAAGTCCCCTTTCATCCGGGATATCAAGAAGCATAAGCGCCCCTAAAATTTGATCAAATGAGGTTTAACAAACAGTCATGATGACTTACCGAACAGTATTCTTGAGATGGCCAAAGAGCTAGGATCCGCGGGTCGATAAAGGATGCTGACAAAAGAGTTCCAGCTGGACAAATTTTCGATTTTAAATCCTAAAGCTTTGTCGACACCGGAATCGGGATGCTTGGCCTTCTTCCCAAGACGAGGAACCATCTCTAGCAAATTCTAAATAAGTTTAAAACACTCTCACTTAAAGAAAAATGTTAATCCTTTAATACCTTCGCTCTCGGGAAGCGACGGACGTGTTATGATCAAATTATCATCTTCGATCATGTGGCATACCGGTGGAAATGATTAGAGAAGACATCTCTTCTTTAAAATCCATAGCAACCTTCCTTGTTTTCACAATAAACGCGCCTCTCCCAGCATCCTTACAAAGCTTAAAACAATCAATACTCACACAGCTGCTCACAGAGCGCCCTTTTTCAATTCCTGCAACTTCTGATCATTGATTCTCCCTCGTTTTGTCCGAAAAAAGCGATTAAATACATCCCTATCCCCAATAAACATTCTTTGATGAGCCGAAAAGTCCATTTCCATGTGAATCCTGCCAAAAGTAAGTTGGGTGTTAGGGCTATGATCATGCGACAATTATCAGCCTCCTAGATGAACCCAAAATCAAAGAACATCCAGTGCAGAGCCTCAAAGCTGCTGTCAGTGCACTTATATGTTCAAAAAGGAGCCTTTGAAGTGAGATTACTTGGCCTCAGAATATTAGACATCGTCACTTAACGTCCTAGAAGAGATTTGGATGTTTCTTACAAGTAACTAGAAGTCTCATTCACAGTAACTTTCCTGCAAAAAGTCATTTTCACTCAGAGACAATCTTCTTCTCGCCTTCGAAGTTATCCGCTGACTTTATAAGATAACTACCACAACGATTAATTTTATTATGTATACTATCATTTCAACCGAGATGGAGAATTAAGTTTAAAGAAATTCCGCTAGGATGCGCTAGCAAGTCATTTAGGAGTATAGATCTTGAAGTCGTTCTTAGAAAGTGAAGACTCATTATACGATTAAAGATTTTTTTCTTAGGACGACGAATTAAAAAAAAGATCATAAGTCACTAAAAGTTCCATAGATGATTCATTATTTTCCAAGAGATGCATTGAAGTATTCGAAGTATTCACGAATTTCACGTGAAGGTGAACCATTATTCGAGGAAAGGATGATCTGTCCAGAATTTAAAGGGAAACCTTTTGTCTTCTCGACGGACGGATTTAGCTATTCGCTCGGTACAATTAGCAGGTCGTGGGAGGTCAAACGAATAACAATAACGCCCACGTCGACTTTCTGACACCAAAAATTAGATACCCATAATCTCGAACGTAACGAATTCCTTAGTTGTGTGTCACTGGCGCCTATCCGTAATTTTATTTTTCATAATTATTTTTTTTCTAAAATAGTTTAATCATTTTTAGCTCTGAGTGTTGAATCAACGAGGAACAACCGAGAAGGTAGTCTAGCCTCTTCCCTGTGCTATTTAGAGATCGCCCTTAACGAGATTACCATTCAGATTCTCGGGTCCTAACGACTTTTTTTTTTCTTTTGAGGTTTCTCTTATCACAGAAAAAAAGAGACTTTTATAATCTACTTTGCGAATTAAAAACAGCTGTGATATTCTCGATGATACCTTTCTAAACTTTACCCTTTTAACCCATGATAATCTTTCCAATTTTCAACTTGCGAGAAAGTCGGATTTCGGGCCTATAAAAGTTTGTAGAAATGGATGCCCAAATTTTATGTCCGAAACTAAGAATTCAATGCCTCATTAATCGCTGTCAATAGAATGTACTAACTTCTTGTTTTTGTAAATTAAAAATGAAATTCACTGTTTGATAAACATCCAGTGCCTTCTAAATCACATCCTAAGAATTGAAAGCCTACTAAATCGTTATAATCTAATAAAGAAAATACACAAAATAAAATTTACTGAAAACTGTTGAACTAATTTTGACAAAAACGCCTTTTTTAATGTTTTTTTTCTCTCCCTATTTAAAAAAACAAAAAATAAATATTAGGAATGCGATCGGTTTAGTTCAAGGGTGGTCATAGGGAATGGTTTATAAGGAGGGGGTGGGAAAACGGCTTCGTGAACGTGAGGTAGCACAAAGAAATAAGGATTATAAAACCCTTAAAGAGGGGATTTTTGTGACACTTTCACACACCTGTACGCACCGGCTAACTAAAGCCACCTTGGGGAGAATATTTTCCAAGAAAAATTACCCTGAAATGTTAATAAGGAAGGGTCTTCGAGGGTTGATTTAAAGCGTGAAAAATTTATAGAAAAAAAAGCCCCAAGACGTACATTTTTGTTGAAGAATTTTCCCCCAAAATATACGTGTTTGAGTTGTTGGAACAAGTTTGGATTTTGTGTTAAGTTAGTAGGTAGCACAGGAGACAATAGGCGTTTGTTGTTTTTAGGAAAGAAGATAAAACTTCTTTTTTAATAGGACAATGGTATGAAAAAATAGCGTATGTAAATAAGGAGGGAGCGGCCTCGGTGAAGTACAAAAGGATCGGTGGCACAGTAGGAGCCGGTAGTTTCGCTCCGGGAACCGGTACAGTGTCGCGGACGGTCCCAGGTACGAGGAAGCCTCCGGGACGTCTTCGGCCACACACGCCTTCACCCTCTCCCCTCCCCACCATCCTGGACAAGCTCTCCCTTCCGACATCCTATTTAACGCCAAGGAAATTTTTCCTCTCCACGTCAGTTCACTTCAAAGGAAACACCTTTCCGACCTGTCAAAACCCGTCTTAACAAAAGACCTTACAAAATTTCTTTTCGAAAACATAAAACTATGCAAATAACTGACAATATTGGGGTATTTCTTTTTTAAAGAATTTTATTTCTTCGCAAAAAAGTAATGGAGATTGATAATTTCTTATTATATGGAAAAATCCGCTATAGCGCTATAATCGCAGGGTTTCTAATTTGATAAGACGTTCTCTGGTTCTCCTCGAAAAAATCATAAAAGGGTCGAAATTCCTCCATTCGATCTAATCAAATAAAAATAAATCAATCATCATAAGAGTCAAACGTTATGAAAGTAGACCGAAAGTGTCAACATAATAAATGGTCGTTACATCATTACAGGATGGAAAAATCCCAGTCGGAATCATTTTGTCGAAAGTGGTTTTAAAGGAAATTATATCGTTGGAGGGTTGACCGGGAAGGATATTGACGGATAATACCGTGTAAGTGCGAGTAAATAAAGAAGCCGAAAAAGAGGAGGGAGATCACAGGGCTTTTTCTCCGACCCTGTTTGCCTTTTTGGACGAGAAGCCGCCTCGGTGTTTTGTAATACCGATTTATAAGTCCCTTTCCCGACAATTTCGTGTCCGCACCACCTTTTTTTTTCCTTTACCTTTTTCACAGTCATCAACGTAAGGTTGGTGGTCTAGCAGATGACGAAGACCCAATCACAGTCCCATTGTCTCTTGAAAACAACAGACTTTGTGGTTGAAAAATCAAACATATGTCATCCTCGGGATGATAGGGCGCCGCTCAGTCGAAAAGTGAAGTATAAATCCGTCAGGGGTAGTCCAAGGAGTGCTTTTTGTTTCTAGTTCTAGTCGGACTGTTTGTTCAAATTCTGTAGTATCTTGATGGATTAATAAAAATTCATTCAAAACAAAAACGTGAATCCATCAAAAGAGAGAGCAAATTCTATAATGGCCGTTCTTAGTAGTTTTTGACCACCCAAATTTTTCGTCAATAAATTTTCTTCGGTAAGCTTCTTTTTGATGCCGATTGAATGGTGGAAATAAAAAATTTTTCTTCATTCCTCAAGATTCTGTTTTGGATTAAATGGTAATAGGACAGCGAAGGCGTTTGTTGTAGGTGTGACAGTACAAGAATAAAAATAAAATTGGTCGCTGTCTGCCCACTTTTTCAACAAATCACAATACGAAGAGGCTTTCGACCTCGGCGAGGTCAATCATGTGCGGAAAATAAAATTATTTTGCGACAGAAGGGAAAAAAAAGTCTCCCGACATTACTGACCGATATTGATGCGTCTCCAAAAAGGGGGTTGAGGTTTCAAGGATGAGGTTCACCGACCTCGATATCGATCCGAGAAAAATAAAAAGGAAAAAAAAAAGTTTTTCCGAAGTCGTCGGGGTGGAGGAGTAGGGGGTCAACGATTTGTCAACGTGTGCTTCAAGCCCCCCCTATTTTTACGGTGGAGTTGTGTGGATTGTAGTAAAGTGCGGGGGCGGCGCCGAAGAGCCGAGGGTAGGACTATAAAGCCTTTCGGCGCCACCGCCTCCCTCGAAACTCCCAGCCTTGGTTATTGCACCCCCTTACGTTCGAATTGCCCGCAGTCGCTTTACACTCTTCAAAAAAATATAAAAAAGAAGTTAATTTTCAGACTTTAATGCGTGGTCTCATCACCATAAACTGACCTATACCACACAACTTTTGACATTCTTTGTCCCTCATTTTAGGAATCTCCATTCCCTATTTTTCCTTCGTTTTATACCAAGTCACTGACCTCTCTTTCCTTTTCACCCTAAGATTTTCTTCTATTTTATTGTCCCTTATAGAACCTCCGCCATAAACGGACATAGTTATTCAAAATTTTGTTTTCTATAAAAACGATGTCATGCATTGAATGATACCACCCTGGCTATCCTTTTAAGTCAATATCACTAATATTTCAATGACCCTTTTTCTATTTTCGGGATTCCATGCTTTTGAAATTAAAATTTCTTTAGCTTCTTCCAACGCATTGAACTTGCTTGATATCGGTTTTACTTCTCATCACTTTTCTGTTATTTTCTACGTTTTGGGAAAGGTCACCGGAACTCTGCATTATATAAAATGGGGCCACCTGGAGGATCTGAGGGGCGTTCGCATCAGGAAAATCATCATTACCTACCCAAGAGGTAAAAGTTTTATACAAAAGAGACTACGAACAAGGAAAAAAAAGGTTCAAAAAGAATAGAGAGAAAAGAATCGTTTAACAAGAGGACATCCTGCCCAACGTGTGTGTCGTTTTCATTACGACCATGAATATAGATTTTTTTTCATTGACTATTTAGGATTTTGAGAAAGGTCACGGTTGTAACAAAGATATCAGTATTTCCCAGGATATTAAGAGCAAAATGGAGTAATTAGAAAAGCAATTAAACGACGTAAAAAGTTTATTGTGGTCTGGCTGATTTGGTATCCCTGTCGTAAACTTTGAGTGAAACTGGGCGTTTTGTAAGACGAGTTCTCAGGGTTAAGATGAGGAAGAGGGGGTTCTGTGTGAGGCCCTAATTGTTCGGACGGGAAACCTACTGCAGGGCCACCGTAATAACAGGCCGGGTCCCCCCTCCATCTTGTTTACCACCAAACATAAATATTAGTTTTTTAAAGTAACAAGTTAATTGACCTCGGGTCGTTTTTCCTCCGAGGCTCTCAGAGGCGGCCCCCGATGGCTTCACAAATCCCCTTTCACGGTCGACTCTTCGGTGTTTTTTTTATCTTTTTTTTTTCGTTATTGATGTGCCGACATTACCTTCGAGACCTTATTGTGACCGAGAAGGGGAGTTTCGTTAACAAGTTAACCGACACCAGTTTAAATGTGGTTAGATACACCGTTCCGCTCGGACGGCGAAGAATAGAAGAAGATTTTCTGGTTGATAGTTTATTGGGAGATGACCTAGTCCACTCGTTTTCCAAGCTCACCTTGGTGGAATCGCGTATGCCCATTTTATCTCATGGTTATTTTCTCGATTTTTAGGGCGAGAGATGTCCTAAGGAGATTTCTTGGTTGATGGTTTATTGGGAGATGACCTAAGCCACTCGTTTTTCAAGCTCACCTTGGTGGAATCGCGAATTGCCCATTTTATCTGATTAGTTGTTTCCTCGATTTTTAAGGGCGAGAGATGTCCTAAGGAGATTTCCTGGTTGATGGTTTATTGAGAGACGACCTAGGCCACTCGTTTTCCAAGCTCACCTTGATGAAATCGCGAATTGCCCATTTCATCTGATTAGTTTTTTCCTCGATTTTTAGGGCGAGAGATGTGCTAAGGAGATTTCCTGGTTGATGGTTTATTGGGAGATGACCTAGGCCACTCGTTTTCCAAGCTCACCTTGGTGGAATCTCTAATTGCCCATTTTATCTGATTAGTTGTTTCCTCGATTTTTAGGGCGAGAGATGTCCTAAGGAGATTTCCTGGTTGATGGTTTATTGGGAGGTGACCTAGGCCACTCGTTTTTCAAGCTCACCTTGGTGGAATCGCTAATTGCCCATTTTATCTGATTGGTCATTTCCTCGATTTTTAGGGCGAGAGATGCCCTCAAGATTTCCTGGTTTATTGGGAGATGACCTAGTCCACTCGTTTTCCAAGCTCACCTTGGTGGAATCGCGAATTTCTTTTCTATCATATGTAGGTAATGGATTTTGTCAAAATTGTTTTTCTTTTTAATTTATGCTCTGTTGTTGTTTCCGAAGAGGAAGATTCAGGTTTGCAATCACTCGCTGCTCTAGTTTACGTTTTCGGAAAACCGTTTGGCGGAATTTGGGTGAACTGGGATCGCGTTTTGACGTCATGTTCTATTTTATCATCGGTCGACGAAAAAGGACGTTTTTTAGGCGTCCTTGACGGTAACGTCACTGTACGCCTTCATTCGGAACCTGACAAACAGTATATATCATCAAAAATCATCTGCAGTCCGTATTTTAAGAAAGTATACTGGGAAGAAGGAGGTTCCAAAATTGGATTTTGGACCAACGATTTAGCAGTTGTTGTCACGAAAACGGGAATGGCTTCAGAATCTTGGGATTTTGTACGATTTTTGATTTCGACAAGAACCGACTGGCCGATTCGACGTTTAGACGAAGATTTGGAAGAACTTTTGGACGTTTACGAAAACGACGAATTCGACGCTCAAGCAACGTTCGTTATCCCGCACGAAAACAACCTTCGAACATTGATCGTCTCTGGGAAAATGACGCCGAAAAAAATATGTCAGAAAACAATCTGCGGGGGTTCTGGAAGCCTCCCCGAAATCTGCATCGAGCTCATATATTCAGAAAAGAACCCCATTTTTAAACTTCGGTGTTTCAAAACTTCGTTTATTTGCCCATCGAAATTCGGATACGTCGTCGTCGACGGTTTCATCTGGGGAGTGGTAGCAAAATGCGAAAATGGTTTCATCATTTATAATTCCTACGATATGATACTCGGTTTCATCTACGATAGGGGACTTGCAGATTCGGCGTTTGTTGAAAAAATTAATTTTTTATTAATTTCAACCCTTTTATTGACTTTGATGGAGACAATTAACGTCGGAAATTCGTCTTTTGCCCCGGGACGAACCGCAACCCGTTGAATAATGTAAACCCCGAGGTTTGCTATACGTGCAAAACGAGCCCTCAAAATAAATTATTCATCGATTAAAATACAGTTGATTGCAACCCCTTTGAAAAAAAAAAAAAAAAAAAAAAAAAAAAAAAAAGCATTTTTTTATGGATTAAAATCTTGCCTTTTAGCCTAATGATGTATTTAGTAAGAAAGTATTTTATAGTACCTTAAAAAGTAAGGAGCTTTTAACCAACCTCTTCCTGATGGGCGAAAATTTTACAGATCGTTAACCTCCTTCGGTTTGCGTTAAAAGAACAAAACTAGAGTGTTTACGACTTTTTTGATGAAAGCCAAAAGAGAAAAAAAAAAGTTTAATCGAATTTTTTTATCAACTACCAGAGCACATTTGACAGATTTCAACCTGAAAAAAGAAACAAATTTTTATTCGATTTATAAAAAAAAACTTTCGAAACGGAAGGCGTTTGGCCGGAAACAAAAAACCAAAAATTGAAAAATTATTCATCCGTGTACAGATGAAATGACACGAACTTTGCCTCTGAAAAAATTATTTCCGATATTTTCAAGGATTTTCCGGCAAAGAAGGCCCCTTTAACATCCTTAAAGAAGTTATTGTGATGTTGGGTTTTTGGGGAAGGGTATTCCAGACCCCGGATGGGTCAATTTGAACATCATTATACTTCCCCTCTTTTATACTTCCCCCTTCTATATGTTTCTTCTCGTTAAGGATGTTTGTTGAAAGCTCTTCCAACTTTCTCAGTTTTTGGGGTTTTTGATGGTTTGCCTAAGAGACCGGCTTGTACCTAATTTTTCTGCGTTTTTCTCAATTTTTTAGTCTCTGAAAACCCAGTTTTTCGCCAATTTCCCCCTTTTATACTTCCCCACTATTATACTTCCCCTCCTATTGCTCCTTCTCGTTAAGGATGTTTTCGTTGAAAGCTCTTCAAACTTTTACCCAACTTTCCTCAGTTTAAGGGTCTTCCAGACCCCGGATGGGTTAATTTGAACATCCTTATACTTCCCCTCTTTTATACTTCTCCCTCCGTTATACTTCCCCCTCCTATATTGCTCCTTCTCGTTAAGGATGTTTTCGTTGAAAGCCCTTCAAACTTTTACCCAACTTTCCTCAGTTTAAGGGTCTTCCAGACCCCGGATGGGTCAATTCGAACATCCTTATACTTCCCCTCTTTTATACTTCCCCCTCTTTAATACTTCCCCCTCCTATATTGTTCCTTCTCGTTAAGGATATTTTCGTTGATAGCTTTTCCAACTTTTACCCAACTTTCCTCAGTTTTTTGAGGTTTTTTGATGATTTGCAAGATCCCGGCTTGTACCTAATTTTCTGCGTTTTTATCAATTTTTTAGTCTCTGAAAACCCAGTTTTTCGCCAATTTCCCCTGTTTTATACTTCCCCCTCCTATATTGCTCCTTCTCGTTAAGGATGTTTTCGTTGAAAGCTCTTCAAACTTTTACCCAACTTTCCTCAAGTTAAGGGTCTTCCAGACCGTATTCAAAAATCAATTCGAAAATCCTTATACTTCCCCTTTTATACTTCCCCCTCCTTAATACTTCCCCCTCCTATATTGTTCCTTCTCGTTAAGCATGTTTTCGTTGATAGCTCTTCAAACTTTTATCCAACTTTCCTCAGTTTTTTGAGGAAACCCTTTTGATGGTGGTTTTACCTAAGAGACCGACTTGTACCTAATTTTTCTGCGTTTTTCTCAATTTTTTAGTCTCTGAAAACCTAGCTTTTCGCCAATTTCCCCTCTTTTATATTTCCCCCTCCGTTATACTTCCCCTCCTATATTGCTCCTCCTCGTTAAGGATGTTTTCGTTGAAAGTTTTTTAAACTTTTACCCAACTTTCCTCAGTTTAAGGGTCTTCCAGACCCGGATGGGTCAATTCGAACATCCTTATACTCCCCCTCTTTTATACTTCCCCATTATTATACTTCCCCCTCCTATATTGCTCCTTCTCGTTAAGGATGTTTTCGTTGAAAGCCCTTCAAACTTTTACCCAACTTTCCTCAGTTTAAGGGTCTTCCAGACCCCGGATGGGTCAATTCGAACATCCTTATACTTCCCCTCTTTATACTTCCCCCTCTTTAATACTTCCCCCTCCTATATTGTTCCTTCTCGTTAAGGATATTTTCGTTGATAGCTTTTCCAACTTTTACCCAACTTTCCTCAGTTTTTTGAGGTTTTTTGATGATTTGCAAGATCCCGGCTTGTACCTAATTTTTCTGCGTTTTTATCAATTTTTTAGTCTCTGAAAACCCAGTTTTTCGCCAATTTCCCCTGTTTTATACTTCCCCCTCCTATATTGCTCCTTCTCGTTAAGGATGTTTTCGTTGAAAGCTCTTCAAACTTTTACCCAACTTTCCTCAGTTTAAGGTACTTCCAGACCCCGGATGGGTCAATTCGAACATCCTTATACTTCCCCTCTTTTATACTTCCCCCTCCGTTATACTTCCCCTTCCTACATTGTTCCTTCTCGTTATGGATGTTTTCGTTCAAAGCTCTTCAAAGAGGAGAAGTATGAGGGAGAGGGAAGTATAGGAGGGGAACTATGAGGGAGAGGGAAGTATAAAGGAGGGGAAGTATGAGGGAGAGGGAAGTATAAATGTGGAGAAGTATGAGGTAGAGGGAAGTATAAAGGAGGAGAAGTATGAGGGAGAAGGAAGTATAAAGGAGGGGAAAAATAAAGAAGTGGAAATATAACGGAGGGGGAAGTATAACGGAGGGAAGTAAAATTAGGGGAAGTATAACGGTGGGGGAGGTATAAGGGAGAGGAAGTTTAACGGAGGGGGAAGTATAACGCAGGGGAAAGTACAGAGGAGGGGAAGTACAAAGTAGGGGAAAGTATAACGGAAGGAAAGTTTTTTTGTTTTGAAAATTTTTCTAGGTTTCAACATAATAATCTTTGAAAAAATCATAACTCCCAAACGGATAGAGGCCAGAGTTTTTTGCCGATTTGGTCAAAGTATTTTCGTTTTTCTAGTTTCAGAACTGCCTTCATGATAGGCGGACGAGCAAAGAAGTGCCGCAATGTCGAAAATTCAGCGCCTCGGACATCAGCGGGCCGCTCCCTTTGGGGATGACCCGTCCCAAACGTCCGCCCAGGAAAAGGAAGTGTAAACTGACCAGATCCACATCTCTAGTCATCCGTGAAAACGTCGAGCCTAAATTAAAAAGGTGAAAAATCTTTAAAAAGTTTTCTTTTTTAAATTTAATTTTAGGTCGAATTCAATACACGAAATATATTTCGTGAACATGACTGATATTTTAGTGACGCCTCCAGCGAAAGAGGTTGACAAAAAAAGCTTCCTAGCCAGCCTGCTGGAGGAAAACAACAACAGCACTTTATTGTCCGCTGCTAGTTCTAGACGTCCTTCAATAACCGACAGCTTAAGAGATTTCGAAAACTCACTTTACGAAATGCTCGAAGAGGAGACGAAGAAAAACGAAATCTACGACGAGTCGAATTGGCGGCCACAAATTCCCGTCATGAGTTACCATTAAGACTTGTACATATCCATCACACCCAGCTGGTTATTTTTCGACTTCCAGCATCTTTTTTTCCCTTTAAAAATACAATTTATCAGTAAACATTATTCTAGTTTTAATTTTATTTTATCAAAAGGTATTCAAAATCAAAGGAATTCCAAAAACGTAAAAGGCCCTTTAAGCTGAGCAAACATTTTATTTCTTTATAATTTAACTGTAATAAACTTTTATTGTTTTTGATATTGAAGTTTTTTTTTAAATATGTTACTTTGCTGCAAAGTTTATGGCGAGATGTATTATGCCCAAACGGACAGTTTTATGGCGAAACAACAAGTTAAAAAAGAGCTTATGGAGAGAAGCGTTATGGTGCACTTTTTTTTATGTCGACTTGCATTTATTGAAAAAGTCATGTCGAAACGCGAAATTATGCTCATTTTGAACTTTGGAGAGCTTTATAATATGTTCCATAGCATTATGCCGAAACGCATTATGGCGAACCACAGATTTTTTATGTCGAAATTGCTTGCTGCTTATGAAGATGCTTGCTCTTTCCCTGTCTCTAGTTTATGACGAGATGTATTATGCCCAAACGACAGAAACAGTTTTATAGCGTAACAACAAGTTAAAAGAGAGGCTTATATGGAGAGAAGCGTTATGGTGACTTGCACTTTTTTATGTCGACTTACATTTATTGAAAGAGTCGTTTATGGCGAAAGGTTTATGTTGAAATGCATTATGCTCATTTTAAACTTTTGAGAGCTTAATGTTGAATTTATTGTATTATGCCGAAAATCGAATGCAATTCAACATTCATTTCGCTATCCCTGGTTTGTGGTGAGATGTATTATGCCCATACGACAGAGTTTTATGCCGAAACGACAAGTTCTTTATGTTCAACTGCGTTATGTTAAATAGACAAATTTTATGTCGATACGACAAGAGTTAATCTCTTCTTTATGGTGAGATGTATGTTCAAATGCATTATGGTGAAAATTTTCGAATCTTTTCTTTATTTTGAGTTACAGATTTTTTATGGTGAACTCGCGATTTCTGCTCTTTTATGGTCAAATGCATTATGACGAAGCGCACATTGTCGACAGGTACACTCGACGGTTTGAAAACAAGTTTGAAGTTTGGAAAGCGCTGCCACCAGTTTAAATTTTAACCACGTATGTTTACAAAGTTCAAAAGCATCCTATCTGTCAAATATTTTAAGTTGCAGATTTTTTATGGTGAACTCGCGATTTCTGCTTTTATGGTCAAATGCATTATGACGAACCGCATTTTGTCGACACGTACAAATATTCGACAGTTTGAAAACAAGTTTGAATGTTTGAAAAGCGCTGCCACCAGTTTAAATTTTAACTACGTATGTTTACAAAGTTCAAAAGCATCCTATCCAACGTAAAATTTAACGCTGATTATAAATCGGGGTTTAAAAATTTAAAAATGTAAACTCTTTCGATTTTGAGTACTTTTTCTGTTATGCGGATTTCAATTTATTTCCCCTTATCCCTCAAGTTTATATGTGGTATAATGTATAGAGAAGTTTCATCCCGAGAGTTAATTACGAAAGGTTAATTGTATTAAAAGGAAACTTTGTAAATGATACGGCACTCTAAAGTAACGCCTCTGGATTGTTAACAAGAATCTTTAAGAGACAAGTTTCCCTTGTATGAAAGGCCTCCTCGAAGGGAGGGTTAAATAATTGAACGTGTTGATACGCGGTGGGGAGATCGCGGTGAGAAAAGTGCCGAGGAAAAAATTTTTTTGTTTCTTAATGTCTTTTGAATTTCAAAATAGCATTATGTAAAGGATGAATGGGGTTTGTTGGGGAGGATTTTTTTTTCTGGGTCCTCCTAAAACGAGATAAGGCCTCGCAGATTACCCACCCCGTATCAGGAAATACACGGCTTTCATGTTGTTGCATCCAAACCGCTCTATTTAACCTTCCTACTCTCAAAAACATGATTCTCAACACAAAATAATATTTCTGTATTTTAACTTCCTTAAAGAAGTTATTGTGATACCCTCCACGTCGGGTTTTTGGGGTCTTCCAGGTCTCTAGATTATGACGAGATGTATTATGCCCAAACGACAGAAACAGTTTTATAGCGAAACAACAAGTTGAAAAAGAGGCTTATATGGAGAGAAGCGTTATGGTGACTTGCACTTTTTTATGTCGACTTACATATTGAAAAAGTCGTTTATGGCGAAAAGTTTATGTTGAAATGCACTATACTTATTTTAAACTTTTGAGAGCTTAACGTTTTATTACGCCGAAACGCATTATGGTGAACTACAGATTTTTTTATGCTCAACTGCTTTAGGGAGAAATTGTTGAACGATGTTCTCCCTAAGTACAATGTCATATATTTTAAAAAATATTGAAGTGCGTATAAAAAAAAACTGTTTGTTTTTAAGGACTTTTTTTTTTCTTCGACGATTTGAGAAGAAAATAAATTGTCGCCGGTATCGTTAACAGTTCTTTCTGCAGGATCATCGGTGATTAATGGAAGCCCGAAACCTTTTTTTCTCCCTCCGCCCTTCTCCTTTTTTGTTCCAACCAAACCAAAAGCTTCAATATTTCCGGAACAATTACTAAATAATAAAGAACTAATTAAATTCTGTATTTTAAAGTAGGACTGAGGGGAAGGAAAGGAAAATTAAAATACTTTGACGAAACTTTTCCGAGGGTTCGGTCAATAAAGGATCCCGATCAATCTTATCACTCGCCTTCTTTTAAATTAAAAAAAAATCCTTTTTCTGCTACAATAATAATTAACTTCCTTAAAAAGTTATTGCGATACCCTCGACGTCGGGTTTTTGGGGAAGGGTCTTCCAGACCCCGGAGGGTCAAAACGAATATTGATCTTTACCGATCTCAACTTTGTCTGTGGTGCCGTCCGGCCGTAGCATTTTTCCGGAAGTTACGGCCCAGTTTTTAACCGATTTTCACCAAATTTTCACAAAATCTTCCTTAGCCGGTGAAGAAGAATGTAACGAGGGGGATTTTTGAATTTCGAAAAAATGGCGGAGATATGTCTGTTTGAAATTTCAAAAAATTCGCTGCGGCCGAACCGTTAATCCGATTTTCACCAAATTTTCACCAATTACTCCTTATATTTTGAAGAATTTTTGGTGTAAAAAAATTGCGACTTTTTAATCATTAATTTTTTTTAGTAGGGAGAAATTTCGTACTTCTACCCTTTACGAGAGGCACATCCCTAGGCCAAAGAGCCCATTATTTCTACCTTGAGACTTAGAAAATTTTTCGAAAAAAAGAACTTAGAAAATTTTTCGAAAAAAAAAGAAAGAAAATCCCGGAAAATTTTTCAAAAAAAAAAATTTTTTTGACAAAAAACTTAAAAAATTTTTCGAAAAAAAGAACTTAGAAAATTTTTCGAAATAAAAAAAAAGGAAAACCGGAAAATTTTTCGAAAAAAACTTTTAAAATTTTTTGAAAAAAAAAAACGGAAAATTTAAAAAAAAAAAAAAGAACTTAGAAAATTTTTCGAAAAAAAAAAAAAGGAAAACCCGGAAAATTTTCGAAAAAAAAAAACCGGAAAATTTTTCGAAAAAAAAACTTGGAAAATTCTCCTTTATACTTTCCCTCCCTACATCCCCTTCCTTATACTTCTACTCCGTTATACTTCCCCCTCCGTTATACTTCCCACTCCGTTATACTTCCCCCCCGTTATACTTCCCCCCTCCGTTATACTTCCCCTCCGTTATAATTCCCCCTCCGTATACTTCCCCCTCCGTTATACTTCCCTCCCATATACTTCCTACTACGTTATACTTCCCCCTCCGTTATACTTCCCCCTCCGTTATACTTCCCCTCCCATATACTTCCCACTACGTTTTACGTCCCCTCCGTTACTTCCCCTCCGTTATACTTCCCCTCCCATATACTTCCCACTACGTTTTACGTCCCCTCCGTTATACTTCCCCCTCCTATATAGATACTTCTCTTTAAGGAAGTTTTCGTTGGAAGCTCTTCAAACCAGTACTTTTCTTGATTTTAGCGTTAACATGAAGAAAATAGAGGGAGGCTAATATAGTTTAGGGAGAAATCCCCTTGTTTGTATTCGGGTAGGATAAAGTCCCAAAGGGCCTATCTGATGAGAAGAAGGATTTCGAGAGAAAAGGAAGAAACCGCCTTGACCAGAAATGACTCCTCATATCAATTCCGGCGATCTACATATGAAGAAATCACTTTTATATAAGTAAAACGAATTTTTCTCCCTCACTTCCTTTTTTTTGTGTGATAAAACGTAAATCAAAATACGTCCATGTTTTTATTTGAATTTACCGGATTTGGAGTACTGATACATCGCGGCCATGATTCAAATTCCGACGTTCCCTCCCCGTCAACGCAGAAAAAGCTAATGGTCTCCGCCTTTTAAAATATCACAGCCATCAATTCGTACTAGAAAAAAAATCCATAAAACGCTCGTCCTAGATGTTAAAAAACTACGAATTTTTT
>JACGAQ010002963.1:0-34695 GCA_014119065.1 Orius insidiosus | reverse complement strand
AGAAAAGGACAATAAGATTGTTGAACTGGAACTAGATGGACACGACTGGAAAATGATGGCGTGTCGAGGAAACCGATCCCGTCAACTATTACAGGGATCGTCAACCATAGCTAATTCCGATAGTGGTTATATGACGGAGAGAACCATTAGCCATTCAATGTTTATCGGGTGATTAAGCCAATTGATGAGATTAACGTCGGAAGCGAACTCAATGCCAATTATAATGAAAATCCATTCGAAAATACCACTTCAAATTTACGATATCGAATATAATTAATTTCATAACTTTCTTCTCTTAATTATTCACGCAGCAAACTAGAAACAGAAACTTGTTTCATATACGCTTTCAACTTCAACAAAATTTGATAGACGTCCAATAGTTTATACACTAAATCAAATGGTATTTGAATATTAATTAAATAATTAACCGACAAGATTCGGTTAGGGTCGATCCCTGTTTAAACCACAATCCCTGAGAAGCCTGATTAGTCCCTCTTCTTGATATATTAGAAAATCGAATATGACAAAAATTTAGAAGGGAATTTGAATGTTATTTCTAACTTGGCTATTATCTTCACAAAAGAGTTTGTTCGGAAATTCTGAGTGCGGAAACGCTGCCAGACATTCTAACATACCTTAGTTATAAGTACTCAAGATTCTTACCTTGAGATGAAACAACATCCTAGCTTATATAAATTCCAAGAAGATCCCGTCATTGACAGTACCTACCTCATCTTTTTGCTTCTTCACTACCAAAGGTGAAGAATGATATTTTCCCTACAGACTTTTTAACTTGCTTAAAAGTTATTGTGACACTCTCCCGTCGGGTGTCATTTCGCAAATTACTCCTATATTTTTTAAGAATTTTTGGTGAAAAAAATTGCCACTTTTTATATTATTTTTTTAGTAGGGAGAAATTTCATACTTCTACCCATTACAAGAGGCACATCCCTAGGCCAAAGAGCCCATTATTTCTACCTTGACACTTAAAAAAGAAAAAAAGAAAAGGAAAACCCGGAAAATTTTTCGAAAAAAAAATTAAAAAATTTTTTGACAAAAAAACTTAAAAAAATTTTTCGGAAAAAAACGGCAAATTTTTTTAAAAAAAAAAAAAACGGAAAATTTTTGGAAAAAAAACTCGGAAAATTTTTCAAAAAAACTTGGAAAATTCTCCAAACTTTTCCCTTATACTTCCCCTCCTTATACCTCCTTAACTTCCCCCTACTTCCCCTCTACTTCCCCTCATATCCTTATACTTCCCCTCCCATATACTTCCCCTTTCTTCCCTCCCTTCCCCTCCTATAGATATTCTCTTTAAGGAAGTTTTCGTTGGAAGCTCTTCAAACCAGTACTTTTGTTTCACTTTGGCGTAAGGCAACATCTGGTACCATCAAACACGTAATAAAATTAATCTGATTAAATTTAATAACATAAGGTTATAGCAGCGTTAAATCAGAAAGCTATACCCTGCCACTTGGCAGACTGCATACTTGTATTTTATTAAAGCTTTTGTATTTAAACAATTAAAATTACATAATAGAAGTAATAAGACACCGAATGATTAAAAGCTCTTTGTTTTCCTGATACCAGGTGTCCGTCTTTTCAAGCAGATGGAGGACGGCGAGTCGCAGGTGGTCGAGTTTGATCAGAAATCTTTTTTTTTTCTTCCGCAAAATAGCCACACAAAAGCTCTTCGTACAGAGCACGTGCTCTTTAAGATGGTAAGAAAGTAGTATCTTAATCGATTAGATAGAGTGTTATTAAACAGTTTTATCAAAAGATAGACAAACATTGAAATTTGGGATAGAACCAACGGAATAATGAACTTTAATAAAATGTTCTACCCGTTTATAATCTGCATAGTTTGCTTTATACTAAAGGTAAACATAGAATATGAACTAGGGTTTACATTTCCGATCTTTGATGAATTATTTACTCTGACATGATACCTCAAAGCTTAACGAATGATATTCGCCCAACTCAATAAGAAATTTCGACGACGTATACTGAGTAATGAACAAAGGGCAATAAAGCATCAAGGCGGAAAGGAGTCTCGTTCATCCCTAAGGGTAGGGGATTAGGAAAACAGATTGTCCACCCAACAACCTTCTTTTTTCCCTTGTCTCACAGACCCGTTTCTGGGTGGTAGAAATCCCAGAAGGCCCGCTACAAAGTCCTTTCAAATTACCTACATCAAACTCTCGAATAAAACGTTTCAAATACCCGAACTACTGCGTCCACCTGAAACCGCGCAACATCTTGGATTTTGTGGATTTCGCAAGTTTTAGTGCTTAACTATTAGAGGTTTCAAATTGTATAAATAGAGGAACGTTCCAGAATACTGAAACACTAAAACTTTGCTGGATAATTGGCTCAATTAACGGCCAAAGAGGTTGAAGATATTAAAAGGCTAATGGACTTGTTAATTCCAATAGTGCAAAAAGTACTGGTTTGAAGAGCTTCCAACGAAAAACTTCCTTAAAGAAGTAACAATATAGGAGGGGAAGTATATGGGAAGGGGAAGTATATAGGAGGGGGAGTATAACGGAGGAGACGTAAAACGGAGGGAAGTATATGGGAGGGGAAGTATAACAGAGGGGGAAGTATAAATGAACGAAAGTATAACGAAGGGAGGGAAATAAAGGAGGGGAAGAATAAAAGGGGAAAGTTTTTAAAATTTTTTTTTTTTTAAAATTTTTTTTTTTTTTTAAAATTTTCGTTTTTTTTTTTCAAAATTTTCCGGTTTCCTTTTTTTTTTTTTTTTTTTTTATTGTTTTGAAAAATTTCTAAGTTCTTTTTTCGAAAATTTTTCTAAGTGTTTTTCAAGGTAGAAATAATGGGCTCTTTAGCCTAGGGATGTGCCTCTCGTAATGGGTAGAAGTATGAAATTTCTCCCTACTAAAAAAATAATAATTAAAAAGTGGCAATTTTTTTACACCAAAAATTCTTAAAAAATATAAGAGAGTGAAAAGGTGAAAATCGGAATAACGGTTCGGCCGCAGCGAATTTTTTAAAATTTCAAACAGACATATCTCCGCCATTTTTTCGAAATTCAAAAATCGCCCTCGTTCATTCTTCTTCACCGGCTAAAGAAATTTGTGTGAAAATTTGGTGAAAATCGGAAAACTGTGGCCGTAAAGTGTTCGGAAAAAATGCTACGGCCGGCCGGAACCACAGACAAAGTTGAGATCGGTATAGATTCATATTCGAATTTATCCTGGAAGACCCTTCCCCAAAAACCCGACGTGGAGGGTATCAATAACTTCTTCAAGGAAGTTAAAAAAACGTCGAATTACGCAGAATGACACGTAAATGTTTCAGATCAATGACTCATCGTGAATCACCTCAAACTAGTCACCTGAGGATGCTGTTATTCGACCCGAAATATCCGCACTATTGAACACAACTTAAATACAAATTATCCATGAAAATTCCATAGTAAGAAACTAGTAATCCATCATGAACCACACCAAAAAAATTGTTAAAAAATAATGCCCCAGATGTAAAGGATTTATTAAATTTTAGTCAAACAAACAAAACACAAGTCATTCCGGGAAAATTAATTTTACCTAACTTCTGCATTAAAAAAAAGTACGTAGAAAATCATTATTTTTAAATTAATTACAATTCATTTTTTTAAAATAACACAAAAAGTAGGTAGATATTTTGAGTAATCAGTTTTATTGAATTAACTCGTTATGGGATTCGTACGTTCATATTTATTAACGTTATTTTTGCTGTACAAGAAACAAAAGTCATTCCGGGTAAATTAAATTAAAAATTTAAAAAAGTACGCAGAAAATCATTTTTTAAAATTAATTAAATTCTTTTTTTTTTTAAATAATACTAAAAGTAGGTAGATATTTTGACCTAAGTAATCAGTTTTATTAATTAACTCGTTATGTGATAAATATTCGTACGTTCATATTTTATTAACTTTATTTTTGCTGTAGAAGTGTTTCAAAGTTGATAAAATAATCTAATAAAAAAAAAAGGGGGAGAGTGGCTCGTTAGCGGATATAAAATCGCTGTTTGCTTTTATTTTCAGAGTTAAATAATTTTCTGATAAAATTTCAAAAAATTAGGGTTGGGTTGGCATTTACCTTATGGTGACCTGATTTCTTAAGATCTTCAGACGTATGGTGGAAAAAAAATCGATTTAACGTCGAATGTAAATCATACGAAAGAGTTAATATCGCGGTGAGGAGGAAATGCGAGTTTGCCTAAAACTTTTGACAACACGGGGGGCTGTTGCGAAGTTTCTAGAACTTATACGAGCAAAGGTTATCGTCATCTTAGCCCAAGGTTATGCCTCAAGGGGGAATCTAATTTGATACTTGGGATAAAAATGTCCCCCTAAATTCTCTTTTCCATGCGAATACTTTCGGCGTCATCCCTTATGCGTTTTCGGACCGCTAGCCGTTTCCGGACCGATGGAGATCAGAGGGGCGACAAACCTGAAAATTTCAACGGGCGTGCCTCTTGGCCTTAATCCAATTTTTATAAAGAATAAGTTATTTACTCTAGTTATGGAAGTTTGAAAAGCCGTTCATTAAACTTGCGATTGCCGCTAACGATATTAAGTGCATTCACAACTTTGGAGGCCTAAAGTAGTTGTGAAACACACGTTTAAATTGGAAAGCTCATCGATTGATGTGCACTCTATTAAAGGCACTAATAACGCCGGTTGGTGGTGTTACCAAAATCAATCCATTTCAGGCCATCAACAAGGTCTCGTTATATTCCCAACTTATAAGAAACTTCCCACAGCTTGGCTTCGTTATAAATCTCATTTCAAACAAATGTTTTTCATTACATTCCCGTTTTCTTTGCTAAGAAAAAATTTTTCTTTAAATTTTAACTTTAGGAAACTCGAAGTTGGCACAACTTTCATGTTTATTTCAGCGTTAACGAAAATGTTAACAAATTAAAAACGAAAAGTTTGAAATTTATAATTATGTAAAAAGGATCGGTGGAAAAGCACAAATCAGAATGACCAGCAGTGCGCACCATTTACGTCATTTGATTTGAACTTCATTCGTTTAGCGATAACGTGAAAAAAGAGCTCAATTTATCTGCGTATAATCTCAAAATTGGACTGTCACGACGGCTTTTTTAAAAAGGAAGGAGGATTCAAATTGATGAGTCTGATTTGTCCCATGTCGACAGGATCCATATGTTTGAGTATACTAAGGTTAAAACTCCCTCGGGTGTATAAATAGAATTTTCCAGGCTACGATATGGAATCTATATTTACGTGACGTAAATTCCCTTACCGGAGATCCGTCCTTTAAAACCGTTTAATGAAACTCCGTTAAAATAGGTCGTCACCTATGGGAAATTTCCATCCTGAGATCGTTAGCAAAGTACTGGTTTGAAGAGCTTCCAACGAAAACTTCCTTAAAGAGAAGTATCTATATAGGAGGGGGAAGTATAACGGAGGGGAAGTAAAACGTAGGGGGAAGTATATGGGAGGGGAAGTATAACGGAGGGAAGTATATGGGAGGGGAAGTATAAGTATATAGTGAGGGGAAGTATAAGTGGGGTAGTATAACGAGGGGTAGTATAAGGAGGGGGAAGTATAAGGGAACGAAAGTATAACGGAAGGGGATGTATAAGGGAGGGAAAGTATAAAGGAAATTTTCCAAGTTTTTTTTTCGAAAAATTTTTAAGTTTTTTTTTTCGAAAAATTTTTTTTTTTTTCGAAAAATTTTTTAAGTTCTTTTTTTCGAAAATTTTTTAAGTGTCTAGGTAGAAATAATGGGCTCTTTGGCCTAGGGATGTGCCTCTCGTAATGGGTAGAAGTACGAATTTCTCCCTACTAAAAAAAATTAATAATTAAAAAGTGGCAATTTTTTTACACCAAAAATTCTTAAAAAATATAAGGAGTAATTGGTGAAAATTTGGTGAAAATCGGACCAACGGTTCGGCCGCAGCGAATTTTTTAAAATTTCAAACAGACATATCTCCGCCATTTTTTCGAAATTCAAAAATCGCCCTCGTTACATTCTTTTCACCGCTAAGTGAAAATTTGTGAAAATCGGATGAAAACTGTGCCGGAAAAATGCTACGGCCGGACGGCCGGAACCACAGACAAAGTTGAGATCGGTAAAGATCAATATTCGATTTGACCCTCCGGGGTCTGGAAGACCCCTCCCCAAAAACCCGACGTCGAGGGTATCACAATAACTTCTTTAAGGAAGTTAAAATCCGGTGCTATCGGTTGAAGATACCGTAAGACAACGTGGATTTGAGAATAGGACTTCATAAATCAAAACCCGAGGGAAGATTGCCTCCGCCGGATAAATTACTCGAGAAGGAATAGATACGTTGCTAAACACATCGTATATCAAGGCTCCCACTATCTATCCACAATTTCATGTCAAACTCAATCATATAGAAAACGTCACTTGCAGATTTAATGAACTTAATTAATATCATGTTTCAAGTGAAAATCGCGGTCACGTTAATTACAGATATAATCCCGTTCGGGGGTTTTAAAAATACACCCTTTTAAGATTTATCGTCTGGGGGTGTGCTCATAATGAATAAATGATTCGTTAAATATTTAACCAGTCTTTGTTAGGCATTCGACCACAAAGCCTGCGGTCTTTTTTAATGCAAATACGGTTTTCGTTTGTATTTGGGTTCAGTTTTAGGGATATTAAAGGCACGTGAGTCACATCCGGACGATGGGGAACCGCTAATCGAAAGAGTCCAAACATATGGGGGAAAGGCGTTTTCGTTTATTGCTTGCATTATATTCCAAGAATTCGTTCACTAATTGAATCCATAGCCGGCAGGTCGAATAATATCACGGCGTTATTACGAAAATCATCGACCGCCTTTATTTTTATGGATAAAAGATGAGGTTTTCCGGCCTTTAATTTATTCAGAAAGAGAGATGAGGGGAAAAAATTTAATAAAACGTTATTAGGAAAAGAACAGGTGGTGATCAACTAATGAACCCAGGCATTTCACTAATTGAAAATCCAGTTAGGATAAAACGTTTAAATATTACACAAAATACATAAACGGCAGTTAATGAACTTGAATTATTTTGCCTTTAAGGGAGAGATCAAAGGATTATGACGTGACCTCTCAGATCGTGAACCTGTTCTTAACCTGACGATTAAACGGTTGCTTTCATCTTCAGCACATCTAGGTCGTTGGAGGAAAGGGCATAAGAACAGCGGGTGATGATTACGCAGAATTCATAAGATTTGGACTTAAAGCACTGTGAGTGACATCAAGTGCTCTTAAAATCGAAAAATGTGAATGAATGATTCCTTTTGTTTAAAAACGGGGAGAACGGATTTGCTCGCGTGTTAAAGGGTGAGAACAATGCGGTAGGTAAGGGAGGAAGTCAAGCAGTTTGAAACTCTAGTAGGTCCAATACTATCGAATATCAAGAAGCCCTTTTTTACTCAATCGTATCGTGATTTCTATAGAAAAGAATGTTCCATTCATTCCAAATATATTTTTTTGTGGAAATAACAAAAGATTTCTTTTTTTAAAAAAAGATTTCAAGATGGGGGAAATACGACCCTTGATGCTATTTCTGTTGTTTTTAAGTGAGATTAATGAAAGCCTGCAGGGGTTAAAATAGAGCTCGGGAGAATAGAACGATTTATTAGGGTCAATTAGGTTCCAGATGGGTCACGTATTTTGTTCTAAGGTCACCATTTTTTTCCACAAGTCCAGTGCGCCAGGTGTTACAGCAGACTCAAGAAAATGGACATCTGCTTCAGATGTCCAGACGGAATTAGTGGCTTCGGACAGATGCGTGCCACGCACGTGCGAAACAATTCATCAAAACAAAAGTGAAACTTGACGGAAGGTGAAATCTGTAGGGAAAATATAAACATTTTTATGTACGTTTTGAAATATAAACAGGGCAGAAGGTCTAAACTCAATCCGAAGCTACGTGCTTTGTGGACAGAATCAACTGTTGGTTTGTATGTGCAAAACTAAGCCGGAGGGGGTGAAGGGACCGGGCGAGGGCATTCACTCTAATCCCAAAATGGTATCATTTGAGTGAAGGATTCTATGCGCTAAGCCTCTCTATCCCTTGTTCCCTTCGAGATAGACGTTTACCATTCAAAACATCATAAATAGGCAAAGCGGGTTACGACTTAACTCCCGACCTACCCTTTTACTTTAATTAATATTGAAAGTATCGAAAGAAAGCTAACAAAAAGCATGAAATACAGACAGTCTGGAATTTCCATGCGTCCATTAAAATAGCGATAACGATAAACAAGCTCATCAACGTCAGATGCACCACAGAATTGATAACAAATATTTTAAATGGAACAGTCGCCAGGGAAATCACGGGGTTTAATTAATGGAGAAAGGTAAACCAAGTCACCAAACATTCCGAGATTACATGGATATAAAGGAAGATTTAAACATCTTATTGGGGCGCGAAGTACAATTACCATCTGTTTTTTGTCACTCTCGAGGGAAGGGCCCGCATCAGGGGAAAAAATAGGGGAGAAAATGAAAAGGGGGCTTTTTATTCAAACCGTGATGAACAACACGTCCGTTTTTTTTAAAGGGTACTGAATTTCATTTGAAAAATTGAGGCGCTCCGGGTACGAAGGGCGAACTCAACATCGGACAAAATTTTTTTTTCATTTTCAGATTCTAGACCTCTTGGTGAATACACCCATATAATTTTTATGTTGAGTTCGCCCTTTTTTCCCCTTTAAATACGTAAAAACCGATATGCGGCAAAGCTCTTACTGCGATATCCGAGCGGGTACGAAGGGCGAACTCCACATCCTAGTCCACAACCCCACTCCTTTTCCCATTCCAGGGCATGACTTTTCTGTTGAGTTCGCCCGTAACATAAAACTTTAAAATGCGAATATCTCGAAACTACGTTTTGTTGAGTTCGCCCTTCGTACCCGGAGCGCCTCAATTGATATTCGAAATCGTCAACCTAAAAACCGAATTCTTAGAAAGCAAAAGAAGTTTCTGCCTCATTGAGGACAGTTTCCTTCGAGGTCACAGATAATTTCTCGAAAACGTCGTATTTGCACTACTTCCAGCTCTACTCACCCATAAATATGTATAGCCAAGAACTTTTTGAAGGTAACTTAATCATTTTTAAGGAAGTAAATCTCGGAAAAAATTCAATTAACTTTAATCAATTTAAAAGCTGAAAATTCGTGAAACTGCGGGTACTTGGGTTTTCCAGAGTTTAAAGAAGTTACGAGGCGTCACCTGGCCCGCATTACCAAAATCTTGCACCTGGTTTCTTGAGCAAACTCCACCCACCCTAATTTTCTTAAGGAGTTAATTAATTTTTAAAATTTTTCACCCGTTTTGAAGCTATAGGAAAAGTGAAGCCCGAGGTCAAGAGAAGCCAAAGGCTTTAGGTTAAAAGAAATACAAAAGGCCATTTTATAAAAAACTCTTATGAAAAACACCCACGTTTGAATTATAAGGACCGGAAAGGGCTGAAATCCTACCTGAGTCAAATTATATTTTACTCCCAACAACCCGTTATTATAAAATCAGGAAATGTCGCTTTATCGACTTTTTTTTTGTACTTAAGCCGAAAAAGGCTGTCAAAACTCAAGGGAGGTCGTCTACCAAATTTTACGGCCCGTTTATAACACGTTAAATCCCTCGAGAACTACCTATATACGTAATAAAACTTTTCCGTTAAAACTTTCTTTATAAACGGCATAAAATTGTTAGAATTTCGCAGTGTTTGATTAAAAGTGGGAAGTGAGGATAAGTGGGATGTAAAACCCACTATCGTCCTACTTAGATCCTCCGACAATTTGCAAAAAAAAACGTTTTTTTCGTAATTGATTCTTTCTCACGTTTTTGGAGACCACATCCTGGGCTCAATAACAAAAACTATATTCACGATTTATCTCAGATTTTTGCCACCTCGGGAACTTTTTTTTAGCATTGCGATCACGTGGGCGAATCGATTACAGTTTCCACCCCATACGCAATTTTATTTCCACGATAAAAAGTTAAAAACCTACTATAAATAATTAATTCGATTGAAGCCACTTTTTTAAAAAAAAGAGGAGAAAAAACAAGCCATAAATCGGAGATGATTTCCATTATTTTTTTTCGGTAAACATTTATTTTAACAAAGCCTAAAAGCACAGGGTCGAAAGCCAGGAGAATAAACGAAAGGATTTGTTATAGTCTCTTACGTAAACAAGCTTTAACTACCGGGTTGTATTAAATTTAGCGCTCCAAAAAAACAATACCGTACCTTAATGAGATACTTTGTCAAATTTTAACTTCCTTAAAGAAGTTATTGTGATACCCTCACGTCGGGTTTTTGGGGAGGGGTCTTCCAGACCCCGGAGGGTCAAATCGAATATTGATCTTTACCGATCTCAACTTTGTCTGTGGTTGCCGGCCGTCCGTAGCATTTTTTTCCGGAACACTTTACGGCCACAGTTTTCATCCGATTTCCAAATTTTCACACAAATTTCTTGCCGGTGAAAAATAACGAGGGCGATTTTTGAATTTCGAAAAAATGGCGGAGATATGTCTGTTTGAAATTTTAAAAAATTCGCTGCGGCCGAACCGTTGGTCCGATTTTCACCAAATTACCTCCTTATATTTTTTAAGAATTTTGTGTAAAAAAATTGCCACTTTTTAATATTATTTTTTTTAGTAGGGAGAAATTTCATACTTCTACCCATTACGAGAGGCACATCCCTAGGCCAAAGAGCCCATTATTCTACCTTGACACTAAAAAATTTTCGAAAAAAAAAAAAAAAAAAAAAAAAAAAAAAAAAAAAAAAAAAAAAAAAAAAAAAAAAAAAAAAAAAAAAAAAAAAAAAAAAAAACTTAGAAATTTTTTGAAAAAAAAAAAACCCGGAAAATTTTTCGAAAAAACTTTTCTTACTTCCCTCCCTTATCCCTCCTTATACTTTCGTTCCCTTATACTTCCCCCCCTTGTTACTTCCCCCCCATATACTTCCCCTATACTTCCCCTCCCTATACTTCCCCCTATACTTTACTTCTTTAGTTTTTGGAAGCTCTTCAAACCAGTACTTTTAATACGAAAAGATTTCAATTTATTAAAATTTTGTAAAATTATTTTTGGGTCTTATCAACAACAATTTTCCGGTTAATCTCTTCATACATTTTCCAACAGGGCCCTTAACAAGATTTCTTAGCCTGGAGCTATTTAAAAAAAAAACTACCGTGGATGCGACAAAAAGAAAATTTTAATCATCCAAGTTTTTATAGGAAAAGTCGTTCCTTATTAAAAAGATACCCAATTAGAAAAGTTAAGGAAGTTTCAATAAACAATTGCTTAACAAACTTTAATATTAAAATGGAAACATCGTGAAAACAGAAGTTATGAGGATTTATTCTAAATTGAAACCATATCTGAGGACATCAAGAGGAGAATCCTTAAACGAGAATTTCCCCAACGCGATTAACGCTCCCCATTAACATAATGTTTCAAGATAATAAGGGCAAGTTGAGCGAAATTTAATAAATACATTATTGACAATTAGATAAAGTATGCCATCAATCTTAACACGCCTTCTGGTAAATATGCAAGCTATGATAAACTAATTAATCGAACTATTCTAAGTTATTTACTGGGTGTGGCGTATCGATCAAAACGCATATTTTATATTGATTACTTACTGTGCGCTATGTAGTCGATTTCACCTGAAACAAAAAATAAAAAATTAGTTTTTACTTAAAAATTTTCTTTACGATCAATAAGTTGAAATGTATATGGTTTTCTTTTATGAAGACTTAGAGAAAAGGGGGAAAAATGCTTATCAAGTCACGCGAGTTAAGTTTTATGGCAAAATTAAGAAAAAGTCGATAAAACGAAAGTTAATTAAATTCGTCTTTGAACATATCGGATTTTAAGGAGTCCCCTCTTGAAGGTTTAAGCTCCCCACCAATTTCGGGAGGGTTAATTATAAGGGCTTGACGAGTTGCTCGGTCTAAATTGGACTTTCGAAATACGTAGAAGGGTGAATAAAGGGCATATGGTATTGAACACCTGGGCACGTGCAACTTTGAAACTAAAAAGTTATAAAATAATCGAATCAACTGCTGGAACAAAGGGACTCTTAATCAGGAAAAAAGAAGACAGAAAAAAAGGGTTTTTCGATTGTCTCGCGGTGATCTTATTAGTCTCTCCACGCTCTTTTAAAATGTGAAGACATCTGGAAGGAAATGCGTCATCGTCTGGTCAGAAAAAAAATTTAGCATCCCCAAATCAATATTCAGATCCTCTTCTGGTATCAAAACAGCATCACTCGCATCTTCAAGTTTAACAACACAAATATTTTTAATCTTTCAAGTAGCGATGAAACGTCATATTTTAATAAATAACCGGAGTTTACGGCCTATAAGTTTTTCAGAGTCTCCTTTTAAATAATTTATTTAAGAAGAGTTCTTATTAATGATTCAGAAGTCGTTGCTCTTCGCCGATCTTGGGGACGCCTTGAGTGTCAGAATACGAAACAAGAAAAAATAACTCCATTTTGTAAAAGTGTAATTTCGCAGGGAAGCTATTCCCCTTTGTTATAAATAAATCGAATTCAAAAGTTCTCGAAAGGGTTAATTTTTCCACATTCTAAACCGACGGAATTTTACTGATGAACATACAAACTGTAGTGGAATGAAGAGGTTTTAAGTGGGACTGTCAAGTACCAACGAGCATACATTTCAAAAATAATTAGAAATTCTGATTAACAAAATAATTGAAAAAAAATTTATTGCTCGAATAAAAACAAAATAAACTTTTTTTTAATCAAGAGCTTTATAATGTCTACACTCTGAAAAATAAAATAGAAAAAGGGATGGGGAAGTCGCCTTTATAGGAACGGAATTGATGGGAATTATTTTGACAGGAAGTCAATAAACTGAATGAGAAAGGCGATTACCTACCTATCTTTCGAAGTATGAATTTCTCATAATCTTCATACTCTTGCTTGATAGACAAAACTATTTAAATTGTTCTAGCCACAACTCAAAATAATTGCTGTAATTTTTTTTTTTAGATTAACATCCTAAGAGGGAAAAACTAGCAAAACTGGTATAGCGAGTAATTAAATGAAAGTGAGCGTTGCAAAACGAGTAGAGCAAAAAGAAAGGATTTTTAAACATTTTATTTTTCCAAACGGTTTGTTAGGCTATTGAAAGGCCCCCGATTGTTGTGCGGTGACCAAAAATAAGACCACAAAGAATTAGTAAAACCGCTCCATCAAAACATAATTTGAAAGTGGTCCAATTGAAAGAATAAAATAATAAAACTTTTGAAAGGGAGAAATTTAACGATTTTCGTCATATCTTCGGCGGATTTTTTTCCGCTCTTTATGTTTATTCAACGTTTGATTTTACACCGCGTGTGATTTAAAACGAAAATAAACTCTATTTATAGAGGAGCTCAGAAATAAAAGGGAGGAAAGCCGCAATAGAAGACATCTGTTTCGTCGATATGATCAGGCTTAAATTGTTCAACAATGAGTTAGGTCATGTTGTCATTATCACTTTGGTATTAGAAAGTGAAAAGTTTTATTGAAAAAAAAAATATCTTGTTATCTCGAATATAAATAATATATGAGCAATCTTAAGTTTATAGTCGTAGAAGTAATTGGAGCATTAATTTTGTTCTGCATAATTAACGTGGTTTGAATGCGTTAATAGCATAGAAAGGAGCTCCAAAGCGATTTAGCAGTGGGTTATTGAGCATTAAAGTAGCAGCTCCTCTGGAGCAGTTAAAGTGACGTCATAACAGTTCCAGCTCAGTTTAGCCAATTAAATTTTAGTTTTTTGTTGTTCTTGTTTACTGTTATGGTTATTTATTAGTTTATTACCTTGCAAAGTCTATTTAAAACCTTTATTAATAAAAGAAAACCTGTCGCAATAGTTTTTCTTCACGTTATACTTACTAAAAAAAAATTTAGGGGAATAGTTGGAAATCTGGGGGAAATAAAACCCTTTTAGGGGGAAACCAATGAAGTCGTCTGGCAACACTGGTTATTGAGCATTAGTAGCAGCTCCTCTGGAGTAGTTGAAGTGACGTCATAACAGTTCCAGCTATAGCAGTCAGTTTAGCCAGTCAAGATAATAAGCGAATAGCAATTGAACTAGCCATGTTATTTTTCTGACGTGCCTAATGGCTTAGTGAATTTCTGGGGGCCCTGAATGTGTTAAGACGTGCCTAGAAACACTTAAGAATTTGACTCAAATGGTTGCACTTCTAAAGAAAAAAAGGTTCTTTTGTGGGGAGAAAAAAGGGCCAAAAAAAAAGATTTCGTCAAATTCCGGTGTCTCCCTCAAAATAACCCGTAAAACGGATTGGCAATATAAATTTTCATTGTGGAAAGCGTTCGAAATCAATTTCGTTGGTAATAAAGGGACATTTTCATCTCCGGAGTTTGGTGGAGAGGAACGATTGGCATTCAATGCGTGATCACGACTGGATACCAAACAAGGGGAGGCCTTCCGCAGGTAAAAGGGGCGCCTCGGACACAACAACCGGATTTTCCAAGCGTTCAAATACGCAACCACCTCGAAGGGACCACCCTACTCCTTAATTCACTCACCTAAAAAGGCGAATTTTTAGGTTTAAAAAAATGTGATTTCCCTATAGAGCATCCGTCCGAATCAAGAATTCACAAAGATTCGATTCGGAAAAGGTTTGCGAGGAAAAGAGAGAATTTTATATTTTGCCCATTTTAAAAATGCAATGTACGTTCCAAACAAGGACAATCCGATCCGTCGAAAAGGGATTAACTCGAAATTGGAGCAAATTGCAGCGTTGTCAGCCAAAACCGTTGCCATGTCATTGAATTAACCTGTCCACAATCCAATTTTTTTTTCTATGGCTTCTGTTTAAAAAAAAACTTTATTCAAAATAAATCTTTCAGGAAATAAGGGTCAAAGCTTATCGACATTATCAACAAGTGCGTAGTTTTTAATAACAAAAAAAATTTAAAAAACTATTCGAATAATGGATTCGGAAGGAAAAAAATGGCTCCTTTTTTCCGTTTTTGTCGCTACGTGCATTACCCAGGGAAAAAACGAACAATGCATTGACAAGAGACCCAAGTGAATCACGCGGGATACAAAAGGGCTCCGGCGTCGCGTACAAAACGGAAGTGGTAACCCGGAAGTGTAAAAGCCCCGGGTCAGCATCATTTTTTTCAAAACCATTTATCTTCTAAAATACCCTATAAGAGTCTACGAAAAATCTGTTTTCCTTTTATAAAGGGAACGAAAAATTCCCATCTCAAGCATTCCTAGAGTTGCTAAAAAATACTTTTCCATCCGCTGAAGCTTCTATATCAAAAGATAACTCCTCGACCAATCAGAATGCTTAATGACGCTTAAGCCACGCCTCTTTCTCAGTGAACTTAACCTGAACGAAAATTCCATCTCAAGCATTCCTAGAGTTGCTAAAAATACTTTTCCATCCGCTGAAGCTTCTATATCAAAAGATAACTCCTGACCAATCAGAATCCTTAATGACGCTTAAGCCACGCCTCTTTTCTCAGAACTTAACCTGAACGAAAAATTCCATCTCAAGCATTCCTAGAGTTGCTAAAAAATACTTTTCCATCCGCTGAAGCTTCTATATCAAAAGATAACTCCTCGACCAATCAAATGCTTAATGACGCTTAAGCCACGCCTCTTTTCTCAGTGAACTTAACCTGAACGAAAATTCCCCATCTCAAGCATTCCCTAGAGTTGCTAAAAATACTTTTCCATCCGCTGAAGCTATATCAAAAGATAACTCCTCGACCAATCAGAATGCTTAATGACGCTTAAGCCACGCCTCTTTTCTCAGTGAACTTAACCTGAACGAAAATTCCCATCTCAAGCATTCCTAGATCAAAAGATAGCTCCTCGACCAATCAGAATCCTTAATGACGCTTAAGCCACGCCTCTTTTCTCAGTGAACTTAACCTGAACGAAAATTCCCATATCAAGCATTCCTAGAGTTGCTAAAAAATACTTTCCATCCGCTGAAGCTTCTATATCAAAAGATAACTCCTCGACCAATCAGAATCCTTAATGACGCTTAAGCCACGCCTCTTTTCTCAGTGAACTTAACCTGAACGAAAAATTCCCATCTCAAGCATTCCTAGAGTTGCTAAAAATACTTTTCCATCCGCTGAAGCTTCTACATCAAAAGAACTCCTCGACCAATCAGATGCTTAATGACGCTAAGCCACGCCTCTTTTCTCAGTGAACTTAACCTGAACGAAAAATTCCCATCTCAAGCATTCCTAGAGTTGCTAAAAAATACTTTTCCATCCGTTGAAGCTTCATATCAAAAGATAACTCCTCGACCAATCAGAATCCTTAATGACGCTTAAGCCACGCCTCTTTTCTCAGTGAACTAACCTGAAGAAAATTCCATCAAGCATTCCTAGAGTGCTAAAAATACTTTTACATCCGCTGAAGCTTCTATATCAAAAGATAACTCCTCAACCAATCAGAATCCTTAATACGCTAAGCCACGCCTCTTTTCTCAGTGAACTTGAACGAAAAATTCCCATCTCAAGCATTCCTAGAGTTCCTAAAAATACTTTTCCATCCGCTGAAGCTTCTATATCAAAAGATAACTCCTCGACCAATCAGAATCCTTAATTACGCTTAAGCCACGCCTCTTTTCTCAGTGAACTTAACCTGAACGAAAATTCCCATCTCAAGCATTCCTGGAGTTGCTAAAAATACTTTTCCATCCGCTGAAGCTTCTATATCAAAAGATAACTCCTCGACCAATCGGAATCCTTAATGAGCTTAAGCCACGCCTCATTTCTCAGTGAACTTAACCTGAACGAAAAAATTCCCATCTCAAGCATTCCTGGAGTTGCTAAAAAATACTTTTCCATCCGCTGAAGCTTCTATATCAAAAGATAATCCTCGACCAATCAGAATGCTTAATGACGCTTAAGCCACGCCTCTTTTATCAGTGAACTTAACCTCGCATGGTTAGAATTATTCCAAGATCTTCTTTCAGATTCCTTTCTTAAAACTACTTCAAGTTTTCGACTCCATAAAAACCTATTGGACCAGATAACGTAGATATTATGTTCGATCTTCCAAACCATTTTGTTAATACAAACCTTGACCCTATATTGTGTAAGAGGATGTTCCCTTTGTTCCTTATTGCATAATTGTGCCACACTTGTCCCAACAATGGGTACTTTATGTCATCTTAATTTCCTCCGTGATTTAACAGCGAAGGGGCAAAAAAAGGGACATTTTAGAGTCAACATCTCGACTTATCTCCGGGTTCAATGTTTACAGAGGACACAAACTTCATCCACGAACGGTTTCCAAATAATTTTTTTTAAACAATGAAAACGTACGGCGAGAATTGGTTCAATTGACCCCATGATGTGGGAGGAGGTAACACTTATTGAAGGGACAGACGGTGGGTCTAATTGGTTGAAATTTCTCCTGCATAAGACTTCAAAATTCGAATACGAAGTGCTTCCTGACGTCATCAATGTGTCACATTCCCCACCCTAGACAAAAAACCTTGGAACAGGTTCATATTTTGTCGATATCAACTTTCATTTTCTACCTTGCGAAATTCCCCTTTTAAAAGTCTCACTTTTCCAACTTAAAAGAAAATAATTTAGTTTCATTAATTAAAAAAAATTTAAATTAGCTTAATGAACAAGTCTACCCTAATTTATTTCGTTAATATACAGAAAAAATAAGTAACTTTTAATGGGTATTACGTTTCGTTATAAAGCCCTTAAAAAGAGGGTGTATTTTGAACATTTTGACGTCAGAGGGTAGATTCCAGGCCAAGTTTAATCGTCATTCTTGTCCGAATCGATAAACAATGGTGTCACATAGTCTGCATCTCCATTGACCTCAAAGAAGCCTTTAAGTTTTTGAATTTCAAAATTTTGTTTAAAAACAAGTTTTTTGAGGTAGAAAAAAAAAGTCTTAAGAGGCCCTAAATATTTTAAGATTGGCGTAAAGTGGCCATTATCGGAAGGAATTAACACATAAATTCTTTTTAAAAAATGCCTTTTTTTAACTTCTACCTTCCAAGTTTAATAGGTTTTTCACATTTTCCACTAATGGATTTCACACGAGAAGGGTGGATCTCTCTTTAAATTTAATTAAAAATGGAGATTCAATTATCGAATTCCCTTCGATACGGAGTTGAGGAAAGGGCCGATAATTTAAGACGAGATTAGTCACGTAACGTAACGTAAAGACACGTTTCATGGTTCAAACTTGACAATAAAATGACGATTTAACGCTTCACTCAAAGTTCAGACGCGAAAATAAATTAAAACATGATTTGGATCGCAGAACTTAATTCATTTATCCAAACATATAAGTATAAAGAAATTTTATCAAATTATAAAAGTGGCAGACTGTAAGGGCTCGGATAAAATGCCCAAAAGAGTGTTAGGAAAACGGATAAATAATCGAAGACCCTAAAAAATCGCCCTCAAAAAGAGTTTCTAGTACAAATAACGCCCTAAGGGCTTTCTCCACAGCAGTGGAAGTCTCTAGAACACTAGAACACGGTTTCAAAATTTTCCTTATCCCCTCTTCACCTTCAAAGAAAGTTAAAGTTATACCCTCGACAGATTTGGAAATAGGTCTTTAGGACCCTTTAGGATATAGTGACCACTGGTCTTTATCGATCCGTGGTAACGTCCGCCGCTATTTGTTTTTCCAGGGATACCTCACGACCGCAATTAAACTGGATCTTCACAAAATCTTCCTTTAGGAATTTCCTCCCTCACAGTATTAACCCAAATGCAAATGGCGAAACCAACTTTTTCTTGATTTTAACAGGACAAAACTGGCCAATACCCTCAATTCCATCGGTGGATACTTTTTCCTTAAAGAAGTTATTGTGATACCCTCCATGTCGGGTTTTTGGGGAAGGGTCATCCAGACCCGGAGGGTCTCAAGTTTGTCTGTGGTGCCGGCCGGCCGTACATTTTTTCCGGGACATTTTACTGTTTCCAACAGATTTTCACCAAATTTTCACACAACCTTTCTGAATAGTTGAACAAGAAATTATCGTCTGCGATTTTCGAATTTCGAAAAAATGGCGGAGATATGCATGTTTGAAATTTTAAAAACTGCGCTGCGGCCGAACAGTTGTTCCGATTTCACCAAATTCTTACCAATACTCCTTATATTTTTAAAAATTTTTGGTGTAAAAAAAGTTATCAATTTTCTACATTAATTTTTATTTTAGTAGGGAGAAATTTCATACGTCCACCCGTTACGAGAGGACCTCCTTGGGCGAAAATCCCATTATTTCTACCTTGATACTTGAAAAAAAAAAAAACAACTTAAAAAATTTTTCGGAAAAAAAAGCGCAAATTTAAAAAAGAAAACTTAGAAAAATTTTCACAAAAAAAAACTCGGAAAATTTTTGAAAAAAAAAAAAAAAAAAAAAAAATAAAAACTTCCCTCCTTTGTACTTCCTCGTTATACTTACCCCTCTGTTATACTTTCCTCCTTTATACTTCCCCCTCTGTTATACTTTCCCTTTTTTACACTTCCCCGTTCCCCTCCTTGTACTTCATCCTCCGTTATATCCCCCTCCGTTATACTTCCCTCCTTTATACTTCCCCCTCCTATATTTTTACTTCTCTTTAAGGAAGTTTTCGTTGGAAGCTCTTCAAACCAGTATTTTCACCTTGATCACGGTGGAAAGGCCCAGAAAGACGAGAAAAATACAAATTCGGTAAATGACTAGCGAGAAAAAGCAGTCTGTCCCAGGGATGGGGGCCCCGCGCCATTTCAGTTAATTGCAGGGTTGTTTTGGTACCCAAACACCCTCCTTTTCGGCCACTAAATATGTTAGGAAAAAACCACCGGTTTCTAGAATTCTGCAGAGTTGGAGTTTTCCGCCTGTTAAGCCGAAAGTTCAATCAATAAAATGACGTAAAACAAGTAGGTTTTAAAAAGAGATCAACAGACGAGATTTGCAAAGGAATCCGAGCTTTATGCAGGAAAACCAATGAAAAACGCAAAAAAAGAATGAAAAAGAATGCAATTTTTCTTCTGGTCAAAAAAAAATAGCTGAAGAAATTTTTCATCACTCTAGAAATGAGTAAAAAGTTAAACAATTTCATAAAAAATAGTTTAAATTAAATGGGAGCTCTTGAGTAGTACACCAAAGTTGTTACTTTTTAGGAAAAAAATACAGAGACCACCTTTGATCAGAGACGAATCGATTCGTAACAGTTTCCCCCAAGGAAATGTCTTAAAACCGTTTTGAAAACGTTGGAATGATTAAAAATCGTTCTAGGACACATTTTAATTTGTGAGATGCACGTTGAATTTTTAATAAATTCTAAAAGAACATGGATCGAACAAGCAGGAGGGGCTGGTAAACACGCGGGAATGTTCTAAACAAGGTCGGTTTTCTGTTAAAATTTACCGCTTTTCAAACTACAACATTAGTTTTACAATATTATGGATTTCTTTGTTCTCAAGAATAAAAAATAAAATTTTAAACGGATTCGCTAGATTAAAGGCCCCTCCGTATGCTTTCGAGTGCTCGCCCTATTCATCGAGGTAATTACACGCATTGGAGCAAAATGTCGGGGACGGGTCCCTTCTATTATATTCAAATTGCACGGAACTCGTTGACCACGTCACTGAGCGACGTTCCCTCTCAGAAATGAGAAGTCCCATAGTCGAGGTCGAACCAAAACTTCTTTTTCATTCACCTCAATTTTTTTACCCTAAAAACGCAACGAAATTATCAAGAAGAAATAAAATTGGTGTACAAAATGAAACTCAGCCCCAGGGTAAATTTGAATTTTGTAGATTTTAGCCGAGTTTCATTTGTACACCTAGTAGTACTTTTTTCAAAATTTAAATAGGCAAGTCCATCAAAATAAGAAGGATTAGTATTTCCTGATTGTTCAAATAAGGTCCTACATGTGTCGCCAATGTTCCTACAGCATCATATAAAGAGTCAAATTCTTCCTTTGATATTTAGCAAAGCATAGACGAAAGTTTTAAGTATGATTCTATATGGCAATACAGTTGATGGAAGCGATTTCTTCTAATTTAGCCAAAGCAGAGCAAGCGCTTTCTTGTACTTTTTTGTTTGTATCGAGCATCTTTTGAAGTAAGCCGGATAGAATTTGTTCAAGATAAATATTAGTCGGGTCGATTACAACCCATTCGTAGTATCTGGATAATGTCCAGCATGTTATGACACGTATTAATGAACGCTTGTGGTTTATACATTCAATCAAATACGGCATTAGTTGATTCAAATGAGGAGCTATTCCTAACATGCATCCTTCAGAAATGGCACCCAAAGCAAGTATACCGGATTCTTTGATGATCCAATTTTCATGGAATAACGTCTCGTTTAGTATGGGAAGAAATGGTAGTATATCGTTTTTGAATATGTGGGCGAAAGTGTCCAAAGCTGCGGCATTGCTTTTTCTGATGTTCCACGAACCGAGCATTCTTCATCATCAGATTCGATGTCATCGTTTTTGCTTTTGTGGAATTTCGGTTTGATGTCTTCGTCACGATCTTCGATGTTTTCGTCGTCAATATCGCCTTTGAGAAGAGCAATGTCCATATCGGTGAGCTTCATGTTTGTTACTAGTACTGGAACAAGTTTAGGCAGAAATGGAGTAAGGACCTCTTTGCATATCGCCTGCTCGGCTAAAATGTGCCAAAATTCCGATGCAGTCAATGATACATTTTCATCTTGAGTTTTCACAATCATGTATTCAATAACTCCTTTCATATGTGGAAGCAAATTATCGACTTTGTTTTCCAAAAGCTTGATGAACGCTTGACAAACATGTTTGCAAACATCGACATCATTGTCGTCCGCCAATTCGAATAAAACGTTCAAAAAATAATCGACGTTTTGCATAAACGTAGTTGATCTTGAATCTATACAGGCGTTCATGCAGACCATGGCGGAAGTCTTAATGTTTTTATTGTCATGCCTGACATATCGAAGTATTTTAACGGAGATTTCATGAAGTTGGGAGTTTGGGCGGCGGTTTTCTTGAGTGTCTTCGCATATTTTCATGACTGTGTTGATAGCCGTTTCGCAAATCGAAGGATCGTTTGAGTCTAAAAGTTGGCTTAGAAAAGGCATAAGTTCAGGCCAGTTTGAATCCAAGGCAAAAAGAGTCGAGATTAAAGTCCCGACTGTTTTTCTGACAAGAGACGACTGGTCGGATATCGATTTGAGCGAAGTTTGTTTGATGTATTCCAAAACTCCGCCACGCATTTCGTTGTGGTACATGTGGACGATGTTTTTGGCGTTGAGGCAAGCCCTGGACCGTATAGCTTCATCTTCTTCAGGCATTTCGGACACAATGTACATCAAACTTTTCACAAATTCTGGATTTGTGCTGAACTCCTGAAACTGACGGTTCACTTCTCTTTGCGTCTTCGTGTCCGGAGCCATTGAAAACTTTAGAAGTATCAGGACGTCTTTCAGGCATTGCTCTTGGGGTTGATACGTCATTTTGACCTAAAAAAATGTTAATTTAACATAATTGCCTCAACAATATCACTACTTTATAGGGAAATAGACTACATCTTGGGGCAAAGATTGGCATAAAGTCAATCAGAAACTGGCTTAATTCCAAGGGATTAACAACCATCAGCTCAACCCTTCATTCTCAGTGGTTTAAGGGGATATGAGGGTTTTAAGTTGGTTGCTTTGTACATATTTCGTTGTGAGCAACGGTTTTCGGTTTTCCCTTCTATCTTGGAAACCGTTGCTCAAAACGAAAAAATGTCCTAAGTAAAAGTTGTAGCTACGGAAATTTACTACATAAAATAACTTATTGGTTTTTTCCGTCACAGCAATATTTTAGGAGATATGAAGGTTTTAAGTTTTCAAACAGGCTCTGTAGGATTATTAGTTTTAACCTCATAACTCCTTAAATATTGCTCTTATGCTAATAATAAATAAAGAGATTTTTGTAGGAAATCTTTGTACCTACAACTTTTACTTAGGAAATTTTTTCGTTTTGAGCGACGGTTTCCGAGATAGAAGGGAAAAACCGAAAACCGTTGCTCACAATGAAAAATTTTCAAAGCAACTCACTTAAGAACCCTCATATCTCCTTAAGTATTGCTCTGACAAAAAAACCAATGAGGTCTTTTTCGTAGGAAATTTCCGTAGCTACGACTTTTACTTAGGACGTTTTTTCGTTTTGAGCGACGGTTTCCGAGATAGAAGGGAAAAACCGAAAGCCGTTGTTAACAACGAAAACTTGCAAAGCAACCAACTTAAATACTTCCATATCTCTTAAAGTATTGCTCTGACGGAAAAAAATAATAAGATTTTATATAGTAAATTTCAGTACCTACAACTTTTACTTATAACATTTTTCGTTTTGAGCGACGGTTTCCGAGATAGAAGGGAAAAACCGAAAACCGTTGTTAACAACGAAAAAATTGCAAAGCAACTCACTTAAAAACCATCATACCTCCTTAACCCAAGAAATGAACACCCAGCCCAGAAGGTCTATTCAGCCACATCAATCGACACCTCTCAAATTAAAAAATGGCATAGCATCAGCCATACACCAAACAGGGATCATCCCAAAGGCCCAAAAGTTCCCCAACTTCAAATACACAGAATCCTAACTTGATTTTGGCAAGGTTTTCTCTGTTTTTAGAAGGCTTGAAAGAAAGAAATGACAAAACTTCTGAAAAAGGGTTTGGTTCACCACCACCGGGCGAAATCTAACTTCTGATAAAATCATAGAAGCTTACCTTTTCCAAATAAAAAGAAAAACCTAATAAAATTACACACTCAAGCTTCCGCCTCGGATATCACGATATGATGACAAACCAACTTAACCTAAGATTTTACCTTCCTTGAGGTTTAAAAAATTGAACTTTTTTTCCCCACTTTTCGATACCGATCGCGCTGCAACTCCTTCAAACTTGTGACGTTGGGCTGTATCACAAAATCGACAGCAACGCTTTCTTTTGAAGCGCAATCTAAACTTATGTGCACGTTTTTGTATTCTCAGTTTAATTTGAAGAATATCCGTCATACATTTTATATCGTTACTGTGCAATTTCTTTTTTTTAATCCGGCGTCACTCCTATTTTATGAAGGAATAATCTCGTTTTTGCAATAAAAAATTTACGATTTTGATCAAAATATAAAAAAAAACCAATGAAAAATTCAAACAAAAGATGTTTAATTTAATACGTAATATGGCGGCATTTTTAAATTTTGGAAGGATGACTTAAGGTTTCTTCTTTCAGAAGAAGACAGCTACCGAGAAAAGTACTGGTTTGAAGAGCTTCCAAAGAAAACTTCCTTAAAGAGAAGTATCTATATAGGAAAGGGAAGTATAACGGAGGGGACGTAAAACGTAGGGGGCAGTATATGGGAGGGGAAGTATAATGGAGTGGGAAGTATATGGGAGGGGGAAGTATATGGGAGGAGGAAGTTTAAGTGAGGGGTAGTATAACAGAGGGGGAAGTATAAGGGAACGAAAGTATAACGGAAGGGGATGCATAAGGGAGGGAAAGTATAAAGGAGAATTTTCCAAGTTTGTTTTTTTGAAAAATTTACCAAGTTTTTTTTTTTTCAAAAAATTTTCTGGGTTTTCCTTTTTTTTTCGAAAAATTTTCTAAGTTGTTTTTGTCAAAAAAAAAAAATTTTCAAAGTTTTTTTTCGAAAAATTTTCCGGGTTTTCCTTTTCCTTTTTTTTATTTGACAAATTTTCTAAGTTCTTTTTTTTGACAAATTTTCCAAGTTTTTTTTTTTTTTTTTTCAAAAAATTTTCAGTTTTTTTGTCAAAAAAATTTTTTTTCGAAAAATTTTCCGGGTTTTTCTTTTGAAAAATTTTTTAAGTTCTTTTTTTCGAAAATTTTTTTAAGTGTCAAGGTAGAAGTAATGGGCTCTTTGGCCTAGGGATGTGCCTCTCGTAATGGGTAGAAGTATGAAATTTCTCCCTACTAAAAAAATAATTATTAAAAAGTGGCAATTTTTTTGCACCAAAAGATCTTAAAAATATAAGGAGTAATTGGTGAAAATTTGGTGAAAATCAGATTAACGGTTCGGCCGCAGCGAATTTTTTAAAATTTCAAACAGACATATCTCCGCCATTTTTTCGAAATTCAAAAATCGCCCTCGTTACATTCTTCTTCACTGGCTAAAGGAATTTGTGTGAAAATTTGGTGAAAATCTGATGAAAACTGTGGCCGTAAAGTGTTCCGTAAAAAAATGCTACGGACGGCCGGCCGGAACCACAGACAAAGTTGAGATCGGTAAAGATCAATATTCGATTTGACTCTCCTGGGTCTGGAAGACCCCTCCCCAAAATCCCGACGAGGAGGGTATCACAATAACTTCTTTAAGGAAGTTAATAAAGGACATTTAATATTAAATTATATAAATATATATTAGATAGAAAAACGAGGGGGCTACATCACACCGGTTTTCAATATATGCTTTCTCAAAAACGAAAATTAGTTAAAAGATATTTTTACAATTGTAGTTTCTTTTGTAGATTTCTATATTTTTCAATGATAGCCTCCCTACTAAGAGGACATCCAGGGGATCCTGGTTCCCTTTCAATCGGCGGGATTTCCAACGAAATTTCGTTTGGAGGGAGTTCGGCTTCGGCTTTATTCAAAAAAATCGACTCCTCGAATATTGAATCGTTGGCAGCCGCTTCGTTTTCATCATCGCTATTCCATTCGAATATCGATTTCCTCAACGCTGCAAAACTGTCGTTGGATTCGTCCAAGATATCGAAAGATTCCTCAGGATGAACTTTCTTATATGAAGAGCCTACATAAAAAAATTAAAATAATTTTTTACAGAAAAATAAATACTTACTTGCAACAGGCGATAAAGCACTAGAATCCTGAAAAATAAAAAGGAAAATAATAATCAAAAAATGAAAACGTACATCCAATTCTGTTAGCGGTTCTGAAAAGCGTGGTTGGCGTTCTGAAAAACGAGCAACATGCTTCTTTTTCGCTAGATTTACAGCCAAAGGAGAAGATGTTGAAATATTCATTTTTGACTTCGAAAACGATGATTTGTTTCTAAATGTTATGTTTGAGCTGTCACTTAAATAAATTTCGCTGTCAGTTGAACTTGAAGGACTTTGATCAGACAGCAAATCTGAAGCGAAAAAAATGATACTTTTCCAACAAAAAACAAAAAACAAACCTTTACTATCAATGCAAAAATTGGAAATAGTTTCGTCCGGGCTGACATCTTCCAAGCGAAAATTACCTCCTTCATGCAAATAGGTAACTTCAAATTTATCTTGATTGGGTAAAACTTCTTGAATTTTAGCCTGATCTTTAAAGCATTTTTGTTTCAAAAATTTCAATTGAGATTCTACGGCGTTTTCAATTTCTTTCAAATCTTTTAAGTCAACTAAATTTTCGATCTCTTTCTCTATAGTTAAATTAGGTCCTTTAGATTCTAAAGCGTTGGTGATTTTTTCAAGAGCGCTGCTGACGTTTTTGTTACAGTAAAATCGAAGTTGCGCTTTTAACATTGTTGAACGCTGAAATATTCATTAGAAACTTACAAAAATTAAAAGATTACTTACATTTAATCCATTTAAGTCTGATTCTTTAAATTTTAATTTATTTATATCTGTAGCTTCTTCGGACTGCTGTATTGAATTATATGCATTTATTAGAACATTTTTTTCTGCTACAGAGTTTTGGAGAGCAATGATTTTATCTAAAAATTTAATTATGAACATATTTTTGTCTTAGTAGGGAGAAAATTGGGTTGTTTATGCCCATTCTGTGTGGCCCGGCTGGGCGAAGACTTTCATTTCTTCTACCTAGATACTTAATTCATAAAAATGGATGAAAAAAAAAATTAAATTGCCCTTTTTTTAAAGCATGCTCCTGTCGCAGCTTCAGACTTTTAAACATAAATTTTTTTTAAGAAGGTAAAAAAAGTACTGGTTTGAAGAGCTTCCAACGAAAACTTCAATGTAGGGGGGGAAGTATAACCGAGGGGACGTAGAACAGGGGGGAAGTATAAGGGAACAAAAGTATAACGAAGGGGATGTATTAGGGAGGGAAAGAATAAAGGGGGGAAGTATAAGCGAGGGGAAGTATAAGGAAGGTGAAGTCTAAGGGAGGGGAAGTTTTTTTTTGTCAAAAAATTTTCTAAGTTTTTTTGTTGGAAAATTTTCCGAGTTTTTTTTGAAAAATTTTCCTGGTTAATCTTTTTTAAATTTGCACTTTTTATTCTGAAAAAATTTTTAAGTTCTTTTTTTTTCGGAAATTTCTAAGTGTCATGGTAGAAATAATGGGCTCTTTAGCCTACGGATGTGCCTCTCGTAATGGGTAGAATTATGAAAAAAAAAAAAAATTATTAAAAAGTGGCAATTTTTTTGCACCAAAAATTCCTAAAAAATATAAGGAGTAATTGGTGAAAATTTGGTGAAAATCGGAACGTTTTTTAAAATTTCAAACAACATCTCCGCCATTTTTTCGAAATTCAAAAATCGCCCTCGTTTCTTCTTCACCGGCTAAAGAAATTTGTGTGAAAATTTGGTGAAAATCGGTTGAAAACTGTGGCCGTAAAGTGTTCCGGAAAAAAATGCTACGGACGGCCGGCACCACAGACAAAGTTGAGATCGGTAAAGATCAATATTCGAATCGACCCTACGGGGTCTGGAAGACCCTTCGTCAAAACTCGACGTCGAGGGTATCACAATAACTTCTTTAAGGAAGTTAATGAAATTCTTCGCCCAGCCAGACTATGGGCATGAACAGCCAACAATCAATTTTTTTCTTCTCTCAATAAATAAATTATATTTAATAACTTAAGAACTGAAAAATTTAAACGTACCATTGACTATTTGATGAGCTTCATCAATGTTTGAAGTTGAAAACCTTTTTTGAAGAATTTCTTGAGCTTTTTTTAATCTTTCATCAAGTTCTTTTTCTTCATTCTTCAATTTCCTAAAATAATTTTTTATTCAAAATGCCAAAAATAAGAAATTAAATTACAATAATTTGGCATTATCCTCTTTATTGTCTTCTATAATGGAAACAGCAGAAGCGACGATTTTGTTTTTTGAGGAATATTTACATTTTTTGTTGACCCCTTGTGGCTCACGTGGAAGAGCATGGGTGAGCTCGAAAGCCGAAGTTGATAATTCAAAAATGAATGATTTACGCAGTTCTTTATTTGTTATGAATGAGGAAAGGCTTACACCAGGAAACGTAAAACCTGGACATTCCTAAAAATTTAATAGTAATCGCAGAAAAGGTAAAACTCACCATTCTTGTTTCAGCCATAAACTTATGAAGGTCGCGGACAAAAAACCGCAGAGTTTTGTCATCATCGATTGGCCAGCGTAATTTCTTTTTATCATTTATAACTTCACAAAGGTATTTTATTAGGTTCAGCGCGATTTCATCGTCGCCGAGATCCAACTAGAAAAATCGTCAAAATTAAGAAAATGGCCTAATCTATATTCTTTAAAGACTATTCTCTCTGAAAATTCATTGTTCTCACTTTGGTAAAAATATCTTTTAAAGCCTTCGGTAGTGATCGCTTAATCGAAAAATGAGAGATTTGGAGAAGAAATGCTCCTTCGCTGTCCATAATTGACGAGAAACTAAAAGAATGATATAAAAAAAACATAATTTTAAAAAACTGAAAACTTACTTATATGAGTCTAATAAAAAGCTCAGTCAAAAGACAAGTTTTAACAATACAGTAGGAAATATCCCTACCACATATTGCAAAATTCATCTTATATTATGATACATTGATATATAAAACTTTAATTATGGCAAGTAATCGAATATATAAAGAAACATGGGATCTAATTACCAGAATACGATGAAATTTTAAAATTTACATCAGAATTTATTCAGTTATAAATTTTTTCTCACACTTTTCCCGCCCAATTTGATAAGCTTATCATTGCTATCACTGTATCACTGATCGTTTTTATTGTTGCTGTCTTATATAGACCTACTATAAGATTAGAATTTTTCGTAAAAAAGATTTTATTTTTTGAATCTGTCAAAAAATTAATTTTTTTTAAGAAAAGCATCTGTAAACAAAAGTGGTCAAAGTGTTCTATAAACATTGGAAGGTTAATGTCATCACGTGCTTAGTGTTTGTTTACTTTTTTAGAAATGTCTCATAAATCTGGTTCGAAAAGAAAGAAAAAGTTTCTTTATAGGGCGCAGAAGAAATTTAAAGAAGAACGTTTTGGCCATCTTTTAGACAAAGAAACCTACGAGTATTTCTTAAGAATCGCCGAAACTTTAAAAATAGAGCACAACGATGAAGAAAAAGGTAACTTAAAATACTTTGAGTACTCAAAAATGATTATTTTAGCCATTTTGGCGGTGAACGTTTTGAAAGAGACTGAAGGTAATGAGAACGATTTGACTCATCCTCTCTCAGGGCGTATCGAAAGTATCGTTCCTTATGCTGATTGGGGAAGCTTGAAAAGCCTCAGAGATGTCTTCACTGATAAAAGACATTGGGCGAACTTTGGTTGTCAAGCTCACGTCCAAGAATCGTTGATAAAAGATGCTGGAAGCCGCGTTTTGGTATGCTCACTTTTTAACATCATCAATAACCCATTTTTCAGAAAAACAAAGAAGAAAAGAAGAATGCTTGGAATATATTAAGCAGAAATCAAAGTTTTATCTAAATAATCTTGAAGAACAAATAAGCGAGCTTAATTTAAACCACATGACGAGAACCTGCCTTCAAGTCTGTTCAGGATACGGCGAAAAAGACGCTTCTATTCTTCCTGAGGTCGTCAAAGAATACATCAAATGGTTAAATAATTGGCCACAATTTCCAGGTATTTTTTTATTTTCGTATGGTAAAAATTAAAATGTTTAATTTTAGATATTATAAAGAAGAAGTTGTGTCTGGATTTCTTCAGGTAGCTGTTCGTTCAGGGAGTTTATGCTGTCCGAAATTATGTTTGAAATTTGCTGATAATTTAATCGAGAATTGTTTTACCAAGGATTTCAAAGATGGGGACCACTTTTTTGAAAATATCTCACAAAATCGGTAAAATTGTGTTATTTGCTTTGTTCCAACCGCAGTTTGAAACTGGAGCATGTGCAGAAGGATTTGGATGTCAGATTTGACAGAAAAAACGTTTTGAGCAACATAATATTTGATGTCCAAATCCTTCTGCGCATGCTCCAGAAGTTTCAAACTGCGGTTGGAAAAGATATTATTAACCCTTTCGAGACCGCGTCTGATTCTCTGCGCTACTGGCGCAGCACCTTTCCCCTCACTTCTCCCCGACCGCTCCCAGCGCCCAGCGAAGCACAGAAAGCGACGAGTGATGCGATCATCACGTAGTTCATTTCTTCCCCAACAGATTGCCAGTTTTTGCATGTCGCTAGCGCCACGGGAAGCGTAGCTATTAAATTTTTAGAGAGGCTTCCTGCTGGCGCCGCTGGGCAGCTAAAGTGGCCTGCGGTCTCCAAACGAAAAGTGCGAATGGCAACTATAGTCGCCTGCGGTCTCAAAAGGGTTAAACTTTGACGTTTTTTAATTTTTTGAGATTTTTTTTTAGCCTTTTAGAGAGCATAATTGAAATAAGCGATGCTGAACTTTACTCAAAAATCTACGAACGGTTTTTAAAAGGAAGAATTCGGACGGTTTCGTGTGGTAAAAATAGTAATTTTGTCATCGTAAAACTTTTAAAATCTTGCCCTGGGAAAATTCAGTTTGAGCCTATTTTCGATGAGATTGGCTCCGACTATAAACCTTTTTTTGAATACCCTCAAATATTAGTGGCACTTTCTGAATCTTGCCTTAAATGTGGCATAAAACAAGGAGATTTTATTAAAGTAAGTTTATTGTTAACTAATGGTTTTTATTAATTGACGTTTAGAATATGAAAACAAGTTTGGACTGCGATATCCCCAGCGGAGATCAGTCGCTCATAAAATGCCTCCTTTGGATGAAACCGCTGAACGAACTGGATGAGCAAACTCAAAGTAGCATCCATGGAAGTTTTATCTTACAAAATATGCTCGCTTTTAAAAACCAATCAAGGTATAAAATGATGAATCATCCCACAAATTAAAATTTTTTTTTAGATAGTGGAAGGAATTTTAGGTTTAAATTTCGAGGACATAAAAAAACTGGCTGAAGAGCCGAAAGGATCTCGGATTTTTGATGCTTTTATGGAGAGTAAAACTGTCGGAGAAAAATCACGGGATCGTCTGATTTTTAAATTTAAGTAATTTTATTTATTTGTGATCCCTGAATCTTTTGCCGTTGAGAACCCTCAAACAAGCTGAAGAAAATGCTGCCTTAACCCTTTCGAGACCGCAGGCGACTTTAGGAAGCCTTCCTTAGATAATAATATCTTCGCTTCCCGTGGCGCTAGCGACATGCAAAAACTGGCAATCTGTTTGGGAAGAAATGAACTACGTGATGATCGCATCACTCGTCGCTTTCTGTGCTTTGCTTGGCGCTGGGAGTGGTCGTGGAGAAGTGAGGGGAAAAGTGCTGTGCCGAGAATCCGGCGTCGGTTGCGGTCTCGAAAGGGTTTACTCCCCCCTCAATTTTGATTTGCAATCTAATGATTTTTTTTTTTTCTCCAGGACTCCTATGCCGACCTAGCAATGACGAAATTTGGCTCAAGAGTTTTTGACGCCCTTTGGGCAAAAAGCTCGCATAAACAGAAAGAATCGATCATGAAAAACATGACCAGAAAGATCCTTTCTAATCAATATGGCAGTAAAATTGCATCTTTGATAGATTTAAACACATATTTAAATGACAAAAAGAATTGGAATCCAATAAAAAATAATTTTTTAAATTTTATTCTTTTTTTTTAATAAATAAATTAAGGATTAAAAGTCTTTATTATAAATAAATCTTTGTAAAAGTGTGAGTGCCCAAATTGGCTGGTCTGCTGGGACCATATGACCTGCGTTTCGTACGAGTACTTCCGTCAGACTTTTCGCTTTTTTTATATCCGGCGAGTTTCCGTTGACGAACCACTTTTTCCTTTCGGCTTTTCCGTAATCTTCAGCTCCGCTCCATTCCAGTTTCCTGACGTAGTTTTCGGTTAACGGATATGCGCAGATGATATCCAACTGTCCATTATAAATCAAACCCTGTAGTTCTCCAAAAGCGTTTCCAACCAAGGTTTCACACTTTCATCAAATCTGATGATAAATGTTGAATAACTTTTTCGCTCCCGTCGATAAAAGTCAATTACCGACGTGTATGCTCCTCCTTACTTCTTCTATTTCAAGAAATTTGTTAAGATTATCATCCATATAATCTTCAGTGTATAAATAATTAAAATAGAAGTCATAACCAGTCAAATTGGCGAACAAAGAATTTTTTCCGTCCGTCAAATCATTAATTAAAATCCCAGCTTGTATATAATCTCCTTTATTAATCAAGTTTATTATTTTATTTTCTAATTTTTCAAATTTTTCTTTTCCATTTTGATCTATGATACTTAATTCAAATAAATATTTACCGTAGTTGAGCATATTGACTGGATCGGTGAAACCATTTCCGATACTGATTCCTTTCAGTTTTATTTTTTCGTTTTTAATTTTGTTGTTTTTGTGTATCGTGTGCCATCGCTGGGGCATATTTTCCGCCGTAAGATTCTCCGAAGATAAATAAATCATTTTTTCTATATTCCGGAAAAACTTGAAAAAACTGATGCATCATTTCGTATAAGTCTTGCCCGACAGCAACCTGATCTGTCGCATATCCTTTTTCGTCGTCCGTAAAACTAAATCCTGTCCCGACAGGATTATCTATGTAAATAACGTTTGCGATTTGAGACCAGTAATAAGGGCGAACCTTAATTTTTCAAGTTCATCAAAATAAAAAGCACCATTTTCACAAAACAATCCGAAAAATGATGAAGATCCAGGTCCACCTTGTAGCCAAACGACCACTGGGGCGTGCTCTTTATATCTTTCTGCAGCAAAAAACCAAAAAAATATCGAGTTATATTCCTTGTTTACAGTAAAAAACCCAGCGTAGCTCTCAATATCTTTTTTAAAAGGCATCACTGCCGATGCTTTCCTCGCGCCTTCAGTATCATTTTTTTCTAAATATTTCGTCAAAAATACTGGGTCGCCATAATTCCCTTCGACTCGGGAAATACTCCTTCTGTACGGTTTTATTCCATAAACGTCGTTTATGATTAAAAGTAATACAAAAAACACAAACATGATCACAATGAAGAAAGACACTAATTGAAGCCAAAGATTATCAACTCACATTTTATCTTCTGATTAGTTTTAATCCTATAAATGAAAGAATTAAAAGCAAGAAAAAATGTCTATTGAAATCATTCATAGCCTCATCAATCAGGATTTGTTTCTTTAAGTACTTGCCTAATTTTTATCATGTCTACCACAAATTGATCATTTATTTTCCTAAAAATGATCGTTTAAGTAGATCAAGGGTCAAATAGACCCTAAAATGATTATAAAAGGAAGTCAGGAAGGGCCAAATTGACCCCAATTTTTTTTAAATTAAATAAATTCAACAGTGCAGCTTAATTTTAAGTGACCCTTTAAATTATGTATGCAGAATATCTTCTAAAAAAGGTTCCTCGATTGATTTAACAAAATGTTAATTAAAATAAAACTTTTATTAAAAAAATTAAAATGATTTACTTTTTACATAATTTGTTAGGCTTAAATGTTAAAATAAATTTGTTGTACTCGATATTTGGGTCAGTTCATTTTATTCGCTTAGTGCGGCGCATATTTTTTCCGAGCATAATCCCGGAAATCGGACTCCCTGGAGGAGAACGGCTTCGAAGTCTTTGAACGCTGGAATCCAAGGAGCGAGAACTCCGCAGACGACGTACGGGAGGAAGATTATACAAGCGATCCACCATGAGGCGAATATGAGGAGGAGAAGCCAAACTATTACCATAATGGCATTCATGATGCTTTTGTTTTTTTAAAAGTTCTAAATTTTAAACCTGAAACATAAATTTTTCACATATTAAGTGGAACTCAAAAATCAGGATCAAAATTATAATGAAAAAAAGATTCAAAATCCTAAAAATTAATATTGGTCTATTTATTTTAGTTATACTTTTAAAAAAAATCTCAAAAAATTAACTTAGATTTTTTTAAATTTTCAAGGCCTGTTTGGTGCTACAGGAAATGTCAAAATGATGAAAAATGACCAAATGCCCAAAAAATCACCAATATCTGGGTAAAAAACTAAAAATAGAGACATCAAAAAAGAAAAATATAGAGTTTGTCGCAAAATTGAGGGATCTTAAGTCAATAATGAAAAAAGTTTTAAAATCCTAGCGGGTTTAGATGCTATTTATTTTAATTATACTCATTTTTAAAAAATCTACGACATAAAAAAATTAATTAACTTAGGGGGTTTTTTTTTAACTTTTCAACGCCAGTCTTGGTGTGGCAGGAAGTGTCAAAATGATGAAAAATTGACCAAATGTCCAAAAAATCTCTAATGTCTGGGTAAAAATATTAAAAATAAAGAGTTGCTGTGGGGTCTAAATGACCCAGAAAATGTCATTTATAAACGAATTAAAGGGGGGGGGCACATGAACATAATTTTTGAAAGTAAATTTTTGTTAGTTGTCAATGTCTGGGTAAAAAAAAAATAAAGAGTTGCTGTGGGGTCTAAATGACCCAGAAAATGTCATTTATAAACGAATTAAGGGGGGGGGG
>JACGAQ010002962.1:0-34696 GCA_014119065.1 Orius insidiosus | reverse complement strand
TTTCGGCCTAATATTCCTCATTAGATGGACTAATTGTTTCTTCCTCTCTTCTATTTTACTCTTACTACACAGCTTTATGATACGGTGTAAAACGAAAGCAATAGTCCTTCTGATGATTCCTATTAGACCGAAACCGGTCGTGGATTATCCCGTTTTTTCATCTCCCTAATTTTATAGATAAACATCTTATCATAATATTATTCTATGCAATAATCCATTTTCTTCGCTTGATTTCAAGGCGTTTTCCTCGATTTTCTGGTCCCAGAGCCCAATAACTCAATATTGAAGGAGGATTTTTGAAAAGTTCAAATGGAAATAATAATTATTGATTTCAGTGCGTTTTCCAAGTAAAAAAAAGGCAATTATTTTCTTGAAAAATAAAATAAAACTAGCAAATAGATTGTTTTAAAAATAAATAAAAAGTATCATTTAAAATTCGTATAAATATGCAAACTACAAAAAGGGTCTGATTATTCTCGAAGCAGTTATCATCAGTTTAATTGACAATTCAGTTCAATAGTCCAATTTAAGCAGCATTAAATTAGCATTTTAATTTACAGCATAAATAACGAATGATTTGGATCGCAAGAATTTTTTTAAGTCTTTTTTTGTGGGGGGGTATCAAAAAAAAAATGAGGCACGGAATAGTCAAAATTCTCCCATTATCATTTCCAAAATAGAGTTTCGATCGATACGAAATTTTTATCTCGAGGCGGCATCGAGTTTGAAAGGATATTTTATTCACCGGGACACATTCCCTATTAAAGCAAAGCCTCTAACTAACAAGTAGCGAGATAAGAATCCTAAAAACCTTTTGGAAATAAAAAAAGGGGAAAGAAGGGCAGTTTAACTCCGGAGATAAACCAAAACCAGTGGCCCGTAAGGTTTCCACTAATTTCACGAATTCAAGGGATTTCGCCTCCCTCGAATTAGGTCGAAAACCGGGCCATCAGTAGATACAAACATTCCTTTCCATATCTTCACCCTTTTTCGGACTCTATGAATCTTCGATCCCAAAATACTCACTCCTGAATATTTTAACAGTTCCAAAATTCCACAACTCGAATTCTCACTCGCTCTTCAAATTCCAACATAATTTAACATACATCTAATGGAAATTTTTTTGGTGGATAACAACCACTGGTAATTTAAATCTAATTTAAATTTGAAGGGATAAAAACAGGAAGGAAGAAGAGATTACAAAAATTTGCCCCGAGCAGGACTCGAACCCGCATCTCCAGAACAGATCTCCGTCATGCTAACCATTACACCATCGAGGACGAGTAGTGGTACGCACAACGGGGGGATACCTCAAGGCTGTCATTATCTCAACCGCTCTGGCGCTCATTTTTCAAATCTCTTCAACCTTATATCCTTATTTCTGTCCTGCTCGGGGCAAATTTTGTAATCTCTTCTTCCTTCCTGTTTTTATCCCTTCAAATTTAAATTAGATTTTAACATAATTTAATTTATCACAATAATTAGGTTTAAAAGCATCTTATAGGGTAGTAAAAATTTTAAAATAATGAAAAAAAAAGTTGCAAAAATAACAATTTTGTTAATAAATTAGCCAAAGTGCTCTTTTAGTTTGTGGATATGAAAAAATATGAACGAAAGTCGTAACTGGTATATTACGAGTCATAAAATTAAAGAAAAAAGTCATAAAAAGTAGTCGGAAACGATTATTGGAAAAGTTACAACCGGTCACGACCCTTTTACATTAAAATGTAAATTCGATTAAAATTTTACGTATTGTTCGGGAGAAGTTGTTACCTCGACTGACCGTAGGAAGTGGACCCTTCCAAGTTCTAATTGTATATTGCGACCAATATATCAAACTTGTTTGAAAACCGCACCGACATTAATAGCACCCAAGGGGCCTCCCAAGTCAAAATGTGGTTACGTTTAATGTGAGTTTCATGAAACAAGGAGGCCTCTTCACCAATCGGGGACGTTGAGATTTTCAGACTACGTGACTCCTTTCCAGCCTTAATCAAACAAAACAATCTATAAATTTACACGCTCCTGTTTGTTTACAAGCGTGTTTTCTCATATTTGGAAGAGAAAGGCCAACAGCTGGTTTTAGAGAGAGAATCCTATCTTTTTGAACAATTTTTGAGTGTTTCATTGGCTAGAAGAGGTCTTAGGTTCGAATCCCATTCCTAATTTACTCGGTCTTCTATATAAGATTTTGTTTTACCTAATACATACATTTTATCCATTTTACGTCGAAAAAACATGGTAGCGTTTATTGGCTTATAAAAGAAAAATATATTGCCAATAATTTTTTTTTCTTTACCCTCTGCAAAACGATAAGAGGGTAGAAAAATAGTAAATTTATAGTTAAGAATACCAATAAACTATGATTTTCACGCCCTTTTTTTTTTCTATTCTATTTAATTCGGTTTAGGGGATTATTGGCTTTTTTTGTGAGAAATATCGGATTAGTCATGGGCCAAAGGGCGCTGAAATTGTTTCTCGTCGGGGACCTTAAAGGGCCGAGGGAGTCCTTATGGGCTTCCATTTGTCCGGGATTTGTACCGCAGCTGGGGCCAGGCCATCAATCAATCCAAAGCCTCATAATGGACAGATCGTCCCTTGAATTTGACTTCAAGAAACTTTCTCCCCTTTTTATTTTCAATACCCTTAAATTTCTTCGGGTTTTAGCTATTGACTTTTTTTTCTTCTTCACTTAAGGGTCTGTTATACCACTTACAGCGTCGGTTTTTCTTCTTTGCTGTTTTGCTGCAATTTCAAATTTTTGATTAATATAAAAAAATTCTATAAAACGAGTTTGTATATAAATTTATGATTGTTTAATAAAGCTCAATGCTAAAAAAGTTTTTTCCTAACTACAGTCAATTTTTCGTAAATTGGGAGCAAATTAAAAAAACTTGATAAAATTTCGGTTTTTAGCTTGGCTTAGTTCTGATTCTTTCTCCTAGATTGCAGCAAGAAAATTTTATTAAGACCCACAGTTGTACTCCGTCGTATTTAGTGGTATAACGGACCCTTAAGTCAAATATTGTATTTAAAAAACAATTTCGTGTTTTCGTTTATTTGAATTCTCTGGGGGTTTCTTTTCGGCCATGTAAAGGTTATTTTATTTTGACATAATCCGAAGCTTTTTTCCTTGAAAAGGGTCGGATGTTGTAATGAAGATGAAAGGGGGGATAAGTGAAAGAGTGGTAATGACTTTTCGGTCGCTCCAGGGCCACTTAATCCGATTACAGGTTTTTCTATTTTGGCGGACTCAGGAAGGAAGGTTCCCTCGGGATCTCCAAAGGATTACTAATTAAATGCCAGACTGACCAACGTCCCGACAAAAAAAAACTTTAGATTTAATAAAAATATTCTTTCTTGTTTTTAATCCTTTTATCTAAAAAGTTTTAGCTAAAAAAGCCAAGTGAGCTCAAATCCCTGGTGTAATCATATTACAACGTCCAATGGCAATATGGCTGAAGCCCGACTGTCTCCACCAAAACATTCAATTCTAAAAAATGAGGCGCTCCGGGTGCAAAGGGCGAACTCAACATCGGACAAATTTTTTTTTTTTTTCTCTTTTCGTTTTCAGATTCTAGACCTCTTGGTGAATACACCCATATAATTTTATGTTGAGTTCGCCCTTTTTCCCCTTTGAATACGTAAAAAACGATATGCGGCAAAGCTCTAACTGCGATATCCGAGCGGGTGAGAAGGGCGAACTCCATCCTAGTCCACAACCCCCATTCCTTTTCCCATTCCAGGCATGACTTTTCTGTTGAGTTCGCCCATAACATAAAACTTTAAAATGCGAATATCTCGAAACTACGTTTTGTTGAGTTCGCCCTTCGTACTCGGAGCGCCTCAAATTAACAATCAGTTCTATTGAAAATAAACTGTGTTTGATGCTTGAGGATATTTTTTTTTTTCAATTATTCATGCGGTTATCTGGGGTTGATCCCTGAGAAGGGAGTTGGGTTAATTTACCTCAAAGTCATGCCAGTGGCGGAGGGGTGGAATTCAGGCTTTGGCTATGATGTACGACCGTTCTCTTCATTTCTTACCGACTTTACTTTTTCCACCCCCATTTTATCCCCTTCACCCACGTCAAATTTATAAGTCGCATGCAACAAATATGAATTTTACCGCTCCTCCGTCCCACCCCTTCCGTATCATCGTCCTTTCACGAGACGCAGAGAAGCCGCAATTCGTTTAATAAAAAAAGGAAGAAGGTGGGAGTTTTGGCGGTTCGCCACGATGAGGGTGAATGCTGGGGGGGACTTGTGCTAACCCGGCTGGAACAAGATCATAAAGCATATTTCATTTTATGTACCTGTATATTTTCCCTCCCAGCTATTACTCGACACCCGTACCCATATTTAACATTTTGGAACAAAATTACAGGCACTCCCTATCCTCTATTTTTAGCAATTTCTTAAAATTTTCCAGGGAGGTAGCGAAGATTAAATTTTCAGAGTCTCCATTAAAAAGAGTACTTTTTGTTTCAAATACCAAGACATCCGCTTAAAAATTGGTTAAAAAGGGGATTTTTCCTCCAAAACTCAGAGGGAAAAGCCGAAATATGTTGAAGACTAGTTTCTCAGGCCAAAAACCAGAAAAAAAAATTTTTTTTAAGGTTGTCGTGGTCTAAAAACTGAATCGATTTTTCTAAAAACAGAAGAAAAGGGGTTTCTAGACATAAAGGCCGAGGGAAACTCCCGAAAATTCGATAAATAGGGATTTGGGGCTTGAAAAATAAGAAGAACAACAAAAATTTTGTAATTTGTAGTTTTTCTAAGAAGAAATATCACGAGAATCCGATAAAAAAAAAGGATTTTACCAAATGATCGAGGGAAACTCAGCACAACATATAAAATAATATTTGGCAAATAGTATCTTTTGTTTTATTATTGTTCTTTTTTTTAAAAAAAAGACATTTTATAATTTATATCTTTAAGAGTTTCCCAATTCTTTCCCTTCTACGGCACCTCCTTGGAATGGATAAATTATTCATTGGTTTTTGGGTGCAGTTGTCCAATAGCTTTTTCCTCTGACTTTATTTCGGTGAAAACCCCCTTTTCTACCCCTCCTAGCCAAATACATAATACATACACGTAAATGAATTACATTTGACGTCCGCCCTGGTTTTTTTCTCCCGTCCTTTATTTATTGCTCAATTACACCCTTTTTCTATCCCTCGCAAATTGCTTTCCGAACTTTTTTTATCGATAAAAAATTATTTTTTTGTGCTAATAATTAAAAAACAATAAAATTGATAATTGTTTCCTTCTTGTACGAGGTCTAAAAACTTGTGGATGAAAAAAAAGAGAATTTTTTTTCTTCAGACATTGGAATCCAATAAATCGCATTAAAAAGTTTTCTTGTCTCAGGGCCACCCCTACCTCACTTTCAATTCTTTAATGAACTTTCCGTTAATTCCCACTTCCGTTTTTTTTTTTTTTACCCCTCAGGACACTTTAAACTCTTCGGGAAATGAATTAAACCCTCGAATTTCTCCATCATCCGTTTCAATTCCCCTTAATGAAAAATATTAATTACGTAATTAAGCTCAAAATAATCAGAAAGATAGGTAAAAGGTAGAAAAAAACTTTTTTTCATGTTCAATTATTTCGTATTTATTGCATTTTTGGAAGTACTTTCCTAGAGTCCAGCTCTCCCAATTTTCCTGAAAAAAAAATCCAGAAAAAGGTAGTTTCTAGACAAAAAATGAGGGAAGTCCGGTATAAAAGGGGGCTCCTTCCACTTTTTGGGCAAACAAAACGCCGGTAATCTTTGGGCAATTACTAGAGAGTTTCAGGCCGACTCTCCCAAGGTTATACGACTCGAGCCTTGAGTCGGAATCGTTATACGACTCACTTCCCGACTCCGATTAAACGTAAGGTTATATTTTACGAAGGTTATTTTGTTATCTCGATTAGTTTCGGGTTCGGAAATCATCTAGTTTCTCATCAGATTGGCTAAAATCGAATAAGGAAATTGATTCCGTACTTTTTGGAAGTTAAAATTAAAAAACTATTAAGGAAACTATATACCCACGCTAAGTGAATATTGGCGGGAACGTTTAAGGGATAGGTAATTTCTATGTGGTGTTATAGTTAATCAGAAAAACCATGTTCGACTCGTGAATTTGCTCTAGTGAGAACATTTTGAACTAACTGAGTCGGAACGACTCCCTGAAACTTGGTTATAAAGCATCTACGAGAAGAGCTCGTCCCTCGAGTTGGAATCGTAATACGACTCAGCTGAGTCGTATACGTTAACGACTCACTTCCCGACTCCAAGTAAGGTTATATTTTACGAAGGTTATTTTGTTATTTCGTTTAGTTTCGGGTTCGGAAATCAACTTGTTTCTCAACAGATTGGCTAAAATCGAAGACGGAAAGTAAATCCGAACTTTTTGGAAGGATTTTCGAAGTTAAAATTTACCAAACTATCAAGGAAACTTTGTACCCACGCTAAGTGAATGTCGGGAACGTTTTAGGGATAGGTAATTTCTATGTGCTGTTATAATCAGAAAAACCATGTTTCGATTCGTGAATTTGCTCTAGTGAGAACATAGTGAACTAACTGAGTCGGAACGACTCCCTGAAACTGGGTTCACGAGAAGACCTTTCCCGTTTTGTGAGTCGTATACGGGAAGGGCGAATTCCCTGAAAACTCTCCAATAGCTCCACCAATTGAGCTATGGAAGCCTAGTTGAATAGAGACAATCGATCAAGGTTCTAATATTTAGTGAAAAAAAAAAAAGCAATGTTGTGTAGGGGAAAAAACGTATCCATTATTTAAGAATCATGTCAAGGCTCATTGAATACGTCAGCATTTTTTATTTGTCACCCCCTTCCCAACCCTATGTTCAATGGTAACAATCGATCAGAAGTTTAAAGCCGGATGAAAGAGGGCATGAGAAAGTGCAGTAGGTATTAGTTCAAAGTGTTTGACAATGAGCTCCTTTTTTTTCAGACCCGCACGGGTGACATTATTCCGAACCGATTGTACTCCGAAACCATTGTGTCGCCCCCAATGTCTGTGGCGGACTGGCATTTACGAGTCTTTATTATTAGAGGGCGTTACGCCGTTGCTAAGGAGGCTTATGATTTTTTAAAGGTCACACGGTTTCCCAGCCAACATCAATCACGTTTTTTTTTAAGTTTGCGGCCAACCGCTCACATGTCAATATTAAACATCTGCGGGGGGTAAAGCAAACTTATTGTTTTTCTGAGCAGTTTCTAAGAAAAAAGTTAATGAAGACTGATTGTTCTCTCAAGAAGAAACTACATTTTAGATTTCTTTTTTTAAAAAAAACAACTTTAAATCATGACGTTTTTAAGATGCTTTTCCTGTTTCGTTTCCAAAAGGGGGGAAACAACGGGTGAAAAGGGGAAATGATTAAATGGAAAAACCATTAAGAATAAAGAGGTCGGATCAGGTAAGGGTTGAAGATCCGCTTCACAGAAACCACATTCGTAATTAATCATAATTAACTTTGCCAATTAAACTCCAAGGAATCCTGACGAACAAAAGTTTATTTTAATTACAAAATGGTATTTGAATAATCTGAAACCTTATTACGGAGAAAAAAAAATTCCAGAGAACTTTGAGCAGATTAATATTTGAAGGAAAATTAATTCAACGAAATTCAAAATGAATAGTGTCAAAAAAATATCCAATGATGGCTATAGAACGCCACATAATCTCTGCCAGGGTGCCTCAGCCAATGCCCTTAGGAGATCCTCAGAGTAGTTAAAGATCGCCAGGTATCGCCAAAGATTGCCAAAACGGCAGAGACCCCCAGAGGACGACAAAGATCCCCATAAATCGATAGAAAATTTCAGAGGACGCCCGAAGATCACCAGAAATCGACAGAGACCTCCAGGAGATGCTAGAGATCCCCAGAAATCGATAGAGACCTCCAGAACGCCAGAGATCCCTAAAATCGAGGGGGACATCTAAAGAACTCCAGAGATCCCCAGAAATCGACAGAGACCTCCAGAAGATGACAGAGATCCTTAGAAATCGATAGAGACCTTCAGAAGATGCCAGAGATCCCCAAAAATCGATAGAGACCTCCAGAAGATACCAGAGATCCCCAGAAGTCGACAAAGACCTCCAGAAGATGCCAGAGATCCCCAGAAATCAATAGAGACCTTAAGAAGATGCCAGAGATCCCCAGAAATCGATAGAGACCTCCAGAACGCCAGAGATCCCTAAAAATCGAGGGGGACATCTAAAGAACTCCAGAGATCCCCAGAAATCGACAGAGACCTCCAGAAGATGACAGAGATCCATAGAAATCGATAGAGACCTTCAGAAGATGCCAGAGATCCCCAGAAGTCGACAGAGACCTCCAGAAGATGCCAGAGATCCCCAGAAATCGATAGAGACCTTAAGAAGATGCCAGAGATCCCCAGAAATCGATAGAGACCTCCAGAACGCCAGAGATCCCTAAAAATCGAGGGGGACATCTAAAGAACTCCAGAGATCCCCAGAAATCGACAGAGACCTCTAGAAGATGCCAGAGATCCATAGAAATCGATAGAGACCTCCAGAAGATACCAGAGATCCCCAGAAGTCGAAAGACCTCCAGAAGATGCCAGAGATCCCCAGAAATCAATAGAGACCTTAAGAAGATGCCAGAGATCCCCAGAAATCGATAGAGACCTCCGGAACGCCAGAGATCCCCAAAAATCGAGGGGGACATCTAAAGAACACCAGAGATCCCAGAAATCGACAGAGACCTCTAGAAGATGCCAGAGATCCATAGAAATCGATAGCTCCAGAAGATACCAGAGATCCCCAGAAATCGACAGAGACCTCAAGAAGATGCCAGAGATCCCAGAAATCGAGTGAGACCTCTAGAAGATGCCAGAGATCCATAGAAATCGATAGAGACCTCCAGAAGATACCAGAGATCCCCAGAAATCGACAGAGACCTCCAGAGGACGCCAGTGATCCCCTGAAATCGATAAGACCTTTAGAGTAAGCTAGAGGACACCATAGATCCCATAGGCCTCCAGAGAACGCCAAAAATCCCCAGAGATAAAGAAGTGAACCATATACCAATAAAGTATTACGTACGCAATAATACAGTATAATGACTCCTAACTGGTGGGAAAAAACCCGAAGAGGATTATTCCTATTGCCATAAATCCTTTTTCTAATGGTAAAAGGGAACCGAGCCAGGATTAACATCTGATATGAAACTAGATTAATGGTAATGTAGGTATCGATCCTCGAACGGTGTAGTTTTATACAGACACAACCATTTTGGCCATAAGCCAGAATGCAAATTCAGGTCGGCATCAAGTCGAAAGGGAAGTTGAAACATATTTACTCAAGTATAGACCCCTAGAGGATATCTGAGAGAAAAAGAAATAAAAAAAAGATAAACGTTATAAATAGGTAGGTCAAAATTGCGCCTTTAAAAATAAAGAAATTGAACTTTATGAACTTGTTGTGTCTGGATAGTCATAAATATCATTTATACGTCACGGCATAGACTGAAACATTAAAACTAACTGCGGCTCCTGTAGATTCTTTCCAGTTTCACCCGTTCCGTAACTACCCCCTCGTATATCATACTTCAGTTAAAATTCACATAACACATCTCACCCTTAAATAGTACATTCCTATTCTATTAATGTCCTCCATAAATCCGTTGTTATTTACCGGAAAATTATTGACCTAAATAATGTTTATAGCGACGTTTGATATATAACAAGTATTGAAGATTTTCGTTATCTTTTTTTATGGCTTAAAATGGCTTTTTCATTTATATGAGGTGGAGAAGATGTTATGGTAAAAAAAGGAAAGGAAGGCTCATTAGGATTCTATTAGGGGGTTACTCGCAACATTTCTCCACCAATGGAGAGATATATGCCTAAGGGATACCCTTATAAGCTCCCTAAATATATAAAAGTCTCTGAGCAAAGAAATCTTTTGACGCTATTCTTTTTGCATTGGGAAAAAAATATTCTCAGCAAATTAAAGCAAAAAGATATCCTAAAAATAAATACAAAATGACAGGGCATTCTTTGGCCGTCTTTAGCCAAAGCCATGCCATCTCCAGAGATAGCCTGAAGTACCCAGACATCCCCGAATATAGCCAGAGATCCTCGGAAATCAGCAGAGGCCTCCAGAGGACGCCAGAGATCCCAAAAAATCGACAGAGACCCTCAGAAGGTGCCAGAATTCGACTGAGACCTCCAGAGGACGCCAGAGATTCCCAGAATTCGACAGAGACCTTCAGAAGGCCATTGATTTCCAGGAGATAGCCAAGGATGTCCTGAGACCCCGTAAATCGACAGAGACCGCCAGAAGATGCCAGAGACCCCCAGAAATCGACAGAGGCCTCCAGAGGACGCCAGAGATCCCCAAAAATCGACAGAGACCTCCAGAGGACGCAAGAGATCCCCAGTAGTAGACGGAGACCTCCAGAGGACGCAGAGATCCCCAAAAATCGACAGAGACCTTCAGAAGGTGCCAGAAATCGACTGAGACCTCCAGAGGACGACAGAGATCCCCGAATTCGACAGAGACCTCCAGAAGATACCAGAGATCCCCAGAAATCGACAGAGACCTCCAGAGGACGCAGAAGACCATCAAAGATTACGGGGATCCCCAAATTACCTACCTAAAGATTGCGAAATCTAATTTTCACTTGGATAAAATGGCGTTTGAAATGAAAGTAGTAGGTACACAGTCCGGCAATCCACAAAAACAATAGTCGCTAGGGGAGGAGTAAAAACGTTAAATAAACCATCCTGAGAATTCAATTAAGCTTATTGTACTATACAGTAATAGAGCTTAGGAAGTTTTTAAAACAGTCGGCGGTAGAGAGGTCATGCTGTGAGGACACAAATTGTAGGATTTAATTAAAAAGGTAAACATCATAAATATGACAGGAACAACACGCGACTATCCCGCAGGCCGAATCCTCAAATTGGAATAACAAAAGTAACAAGGCGGAAAATGAAAAAAATAAAAAGTTAGGTGAAATGCTAACGAATATATCTTTTTAATTAAAAAAAATATTCGCAAAATCTCTCAATTTAACATAACTAGATTTAACGACATTATTTTATTTAAAAATCCATAAAAACTAAGGGGAACTTATGGAAAATGTGCTTTTGTCAAAAAATAATAAAATTGCACTTTCGCCCCAAAAATTAATTTCCTAGCACAAAAATCATCGGTAATTTTTGTACAAAAGATTGTTCTCGTTATTTTGGGAATATCTACGCGGACCTGGGAGCAGTTTTTCCAAAAAAAGTTTTCCTTTGGAAAATGTAAAACTTCCGTTTAACTAAAAAAAAATTTTTTTAAACCGCTAGCAACATATAATAACGCGATAACTAGATTTGATCAGCTGTATGCAATAGAATAGACATGGAGCCAGATATTTGAATTTCACCAAAAGGATTTATCAACAATAATTTACTTTTGACATTATTACCGTGGAAAAAATATTTTGAATGGGGGGAAAAATGATTTTTTTCTCTCGTTATACATTTTCTTAGTCCCGGGAGGCGTCACTGCATAAAGGGTGTTAATAGCGTTGTTATTGTTGCTCACGTATAAGCGAAAAATACAGTTTTATCCCCAGCCATACGTTCCCGGCTCTGAATACTAATTTCCCCTTAATTTATTAGGTCATTTTACAAAAAAATTAACAAGTATCCTCAAGGGTCCTCTGAAATGAATTATTTAAAATTTTTTATCACCGTTTTAAAAAAATAAAAATGTAAACGAGTGGGCAAAAAATTAATTTTTATTTCCTTTATAAAACTTAAGTGTTTTCAAAAGGTTTCTTCTCTGTAAAGGTGAAGAATGAAACAAGTTTAATAAAAGCTACTTCCCACAAGAAACTTAATAAAAGGGAATTCACCTCAAGAGCAGAAACAAGAACAAATTATAAATCATTTTCGAGCCTTTCTTCGTTATATGCGAAATTTAATCAAAAAACTTAAAATTTTAAGAATGCTAAGACTTCCGAAAGATAATCCTGAAGATACTGGACGTAAAAATTCGTAATTAGATTTTATGTTAATTTAATTGCTGTAGCGTGTGCCTAGAGGGCGTTCGTGGTCAAAGATAATCATTTAGAAATCACTTTTTTCAAATTTAATTACGAGCCGCTTGGACCTTTAAAGCCCAGATTTATGGCCAGAAGGGGAATAAAAAAAGGGGTTGCGTGAATAAGAAAATGGAAAATTGAAAAGTTAAAACCAATATTAATTTTAAATATCAGGGAAAAGACCTTGGGAAATTCATAGATTTCCCTAAGGACATTTTTAAAACTATTCTTGATATTTGAGAGAGACATTGTTGTTTTTATTCTCCTTTTTTGTTGGCTTTTAATTGTGATAGAGTAGAGCCAAGTTTGTTCTTCTGTGCGGGCGGGTAATAGAAGTTGGATCAGGTTATCCAAGGAACAAATTAGTTAATGACCGTCGGACAAATGGAGAGGACTCCGGCGGTTCTCCCGAAGGGATTTAATCTTTTTCGCTCTCACAGAGTAATGAAACGGAGATAAAAGGTTTTATTTTTCAGGGAGAGGCAAAAAAAATCTGGGATGATTGGAAACCTAAAATTTCGGCCGTTTACAATTCGAGAGATGAAGGCTTTTTTTTTAAATTGTGTGAAAGGGGAAAAATATAGGAATTGCGGTCTGTAAAATAAATTCAAGGGAGAGGAAAATTACTGAGAAAACGTGACTAAAAAAAGATTGGGACAATATTAAAATAAACTTTTCTTGTTATTTATTTTTTAATTTTTTTTAAGGGTTTTTTTTAAATAATGGCTTTTCAGAATAGTCCAGTAAAATTTGATTTGGGAAAAAGGTAGATAAGTAACCCAGAAAAAGGTCTCAAAAATCGGTGTTTTAGAACGATAGAACTTTTTCTTTTCAAGTTTGCTTAAAAAAGTTTCTTTTTCGACAAATAATTCTCCTCGCTGAAATTAAACTTTGTAAGAAATGGCTGGGAGACTGGCGAACAGTAATAAGTTTTCCGTATTGTTTACATCCTTCATGAAACATTTACATAGGACGTACTTCCTCGATATAATTCGGTTTGTTCCTCCGACAGCCAATATCCGGCGGAATAACTGCCTTCCCGGGTTTACACAGTCCCGCGTATCATCGCAAAATATTCCTCGGACCTTTTTCCAACCTAAAAACTCTTTTTTCGCCGCACTCCGGCTGACTTTTCTAAGCAAACATCAATGTTTGAATAAACACATTCAGAAATCGAGCTTGGGAAACTTGAGTTTCGCTTCGGCTTTCGTCAAAACCGAGTGTATGAGAAGGAAGGAAAATTATGAATTATTCATACTTATCAAATATGTTTATGAATTTCACTATTCTGATGTTTAACATTTCAACTAAGTTACATCCCACAGAGAATTCTCTTTCATCGCTTAGATACCATTCATTTCGCTTCAATTCACATCTCAGGAATGCCAACATTAAAAATCTAAAGAAATTTTCCTTATTTAAAAAAATTGACAATGGTTTTTCAACCTAAATAGAAAAAAACCGACATTTCAATGAAAAGGGTTTCCCATTTGAGGACCAATTAGTAAGATCCAAGTTGTAAGCCGCTTAATGGAAGACTTACCGGAAAACTTTTCTTCCTTTTCTGTGTCCAAAGGGAGTAAAATACCTTTTTTAGAGTAAATGAACAAACCGAAAGAGTTAAACTTTTATAAACGTGTCTTTTTAATTATAAATCATGAATAGAAAGATTTAGCTACGCTTTTCTTTTACTAGGGGAGGCCTACCCAGGATCTCTTTTAGAGAGCTTTAGTCTCTCGCCGAGAGAGCTAGCCACTAGCAGTCCAAGCGGAATTATTGCGAAATTGCTAACCAAACTTTTGTTAACCTATACTGGGGTCATCTCCGTGTGCTACTGAGCCCCTATTTTCTATGGAATGTGCAATATCCCGAAGTTTCGTTCTATCAATAAGCAAAAACTGATTTTTTCTTTTTTGCATTTGTAGAGCTTCAAATTAGCACCTCAAAAGCTATGTACGATGCAAAAGGCTTACTATCCTAACAAATTTTCTAACCTAAATCCTAAAGATCGACAAATTATCCAAGGTGTTGTATATTGTATCCTTTTTTCAGGGGCTGAAGCCATTATTTAGGAATAAAAGACGTATTAGGAGAGAGGAAGGGGTGTGGGAGAGGGTGAAAGATGCGGTGGGATGAATGCGGCCCTACTGATGAATATGTAGGACGGGTACGTCGCGGGGCCTCCCGTTGTTACGTAAATGTGTAAATTATAGTTTGTAAGGAACAAGAAACCTTTGTGCGGGGTTGGGCTTATCAAATATCCATTACACCAAGACACTGGAAAGGCTGAGATCCTCTAATCTCGTTATAACTGACATCTCATTAATCAAATTAAATAACGATGTATATCGGCCTTATATTTTTTTATCGTGGAAAAAAAAGAAAAGTTTTAGGAATCGACACTTTTTATGACGACTTCCCGCCGACCTAATGACCAAACCCTCTTAAGACTTTTAACAACGCCATAGTTTCGCAACCCTTTACCCTCACACCCTATTCTTTCATCGCCCTCTACCTACTTTCAAGTTATAAACATCTTTGTCCATTATTTAGCTGATGGTTTTTTCCTCTTAATTTAGCCCAAAGTCCACATTTTTATAAAAGAAACACTTTGAAAAGAAAAATAGTCTCATATGTAACGATTTTTATGAAGATGAGCACCTTAAATCCGTTAAAAAGTAAATTTTCTTTTGAAAAATCTGAAAGAATAAATCACTCACATTTCCCTTGAAGAGGATTACGTTTTTAGTGGGAGTTTAGGACGCCCCTCAAGGTGAGCACATCACTCAGACGGTGATATCTCGTCTACTTATTTCTATAATAAATTCTCTTTTTTCATGTCTTACACAATATCTTCCTTCCGCGATTAACTATAATTTTTTGTCAATTTATCGTCAGAGACTGACCACTGACCCACGGAGATTACGATGTTTATCTAAATAAAAATAAGAACGGAGTTTAAACGTGTGAAAACTGGGGCATGGATTTTATTATTGTTAGAAAACTTGAGGGGCGAAAGAGGTCATTTATTTTCTTTTATTGTTATAGTATGTCTCCCTGGTCCTCGGATTTAATTTCTTCCCGTTTGGTCCTGTAATATACACCCCTTCATGGGGAATTTTTTTCCCCCACCATCCAGTCTGTGTTTTATCGTAAGAGGGTGGCCGTTGTCACCATCTGCCCCGGGCACTTTATCCCACTTCAATATCTTCCGACCCCTCAGCCCGCGTTCTAGGCCACCGAGCGTTTAAATGTTATTGTTCCTTGACCTCGACGTCATCACTCATATGACACGCGTTGAGTCACTAACTTTCTTCTCTCACCTCGCAAACCATTGGTTAATACGTGTGGAAAGCCATAATTTCTCCCCTTTACCGACGGCTAAGAGGGTTCATGATTTACGAGGGCAGTATATACAACCCTAACACTTTCTTGCAGCTAAAAATACTTAAAATTGCCTTTTTTTATCCATTGAAACGTTTATAAAAAAAAGTACTGGGGGAAGAGCTTCAATAGGGGGGGAAAGATAACGGAGGGGACGTACAACGGAGGGGGAAGTATATAGGAGGGAAGTATAACAGAGGGGGAAGTATAAGTCAGGGAAGTATAACAGAGGGGGAAGTATAAGAGGGGGAAGTATAAGGGGGAAGAGGGGGAAGGGAATGGAAGTATAAAGGAGGGGGAAGTATAAGGGAAGGAAGTATAACGAGGGGGAAGTTTTTTGTATTTTTAAAAAAATTTCCGATTTTTTTTTCGAAAAATTTTCCGGGTTTTCTTTTTTAAATTTGCGCTTTTTTTTCGAAAATTTTGTAAGTGTCAAGGTAGAAATAATGGGCTCTTTGGCCTACGGATGTGCCTCTGGTAATGGGTAGAAGTATGAAATTTCTCCCTACTAAAAAAAATAATATTAAAAAGTGGCAATTTTTTTACCAAAAATTCTTAAAAAATTGGTGGAAAATTCGGTGAAAATCGACCAACGGTTCGGCCGCAGCGAATTTTTAAAATTTCAAACAGACATATCTCCGCCATTTTTTCGAAATTCAAAAATCGCCCTCTTTACATTCTTTCACCGGCTAAAGAAATTTGTGTGAAAATTTGGTGAAAATCGGTTGAAAACTGTGGCCGTAAAGTGTTCCGGAAAAAATGCTACGGACGGCCGGCACCACAGACAAAGTTGAGATCGGTAAGATCAATATCGATTTGACCCTCCGGTCTGGAAGACCCTTCCCAAAAACCCGACGTGGAGGGTATCACAATAACTTCTTTAAGGAAGTCCTGTTACTGGGGGGCCAAAATTCGGAAAAACTGCTCCCTAACCCGCGTAGAGATTGTCAAAATGACAAGAAAGAGCTTTTTAAAAAAATTTCCCATGATTTTTAGTTTCCAAATATAGGAAACTACTTTAAGGGGTGAAAACTCCAGAGTTTAATCCGCCTAAGTCTTTGAATCTTCAGGGATTGTTCATACCAGAGACTCTGACGAGCTGGATGTCTGGAAAGTGAAACCTCTAAGGCTATTACTTTACTTGATATACAGGGAGACCTTAAAGGGGGGGGGGGGGGGACTTAAAAAAAGTTGCTCAAAAAGAAAAGTTTTTTATTTCAAAGTTGTTTTTTTGCCATAATTTAAGAAAAAGTTCTCCTACGATCTCGAAAGCCCAATCGGAAAATCTCCGGTACTCTTCTTATACTTTTCCAAATGAGAAAAGTTGAATTAACCTGAGCTGTTCCTTCTCATAAACTTAAAGGGGACAAAGTGAGACTTTCTGTAATTAACATAGTTTATTTAAAATCCAATTGTTGAATAAAAGAGATGAAATCTAAGAGATCTAAAGTGGACTTTTTCCGAAGAGTCTTCGACATTAAGAGGGTGTAGTGTTTCTGGGTGGTATATCAGGATTACCAGTAGGGAAGATGTTGTAGGGTGCTAAGATCGTAAAGTACTTTCCCCTACGACGATACAAACTCCAATTCAAACCTTGTCCCTCCAGTTGTCCATATCTTCTGCTGCATCAACGATCCTCAAGGCCATTTGGGCGTAAAAAAAACGGTTTCCCCTTCTTTTCTATTTGTTTTTACCACAAAAGCAAACATTAATATGAGCGTTTTTCTTTTTCACAAAGACTAAAATGAAGGGAAGAATGATTTCCTCCTTTTTTCTAATAAGAACGTCCTCTTGTTTTGGAAAAACAAAGAAATAGGTGCCCTCGGGGCGTAAACGAAATGAAACAAGGCTCATGAACCTTCTTCCTCGTAAACACATGAAAGTTTAATTTGTTCTCTTCTTATTTTCCAGGTTTTACGCGATGTATTAAAGTTTGGTTAAGTTAGACAAATACTAAAAGGGGGAGTCGAAGTTGGCTTTAGGCCCTGTCAATACCTCTCTGAGCATCAAGAAAGCCTCTACGCTATTGCTCCTATTTATTTTATCTCCTCCCTATCTGGACAGCTCAATCCCAAACCCTGGAAGCCCTCAATCTCGAACCCTCCCCAAAAACACAAGATTTACTTCGATATTTCAAACTTTAACCCTTCATTTAACTATGAAATCGTTTCCGGGACTGTTTTGTATGTGTATCCGCCGAGAAAGGACGTGAGTTGGTTTTAAGTAAAAGCCTTTAATCCGAACCAGCGCCTAAGCCAAAAACTCTTTTCTTCACTACAATGTTTTTACTAAAAACATCCCTCGCTCACCCTCTTTTGTTTGTTTTTACTGTTTAGCAACTTAAGAGAACAGGTGGGGAGAAAGGCTTAAACCTAACTAGGATAAGAACCTCAATATATCATTTTGATTAGACAGTCCTACTCCGGGAGAAGTAGTTTCGGTAGATTTAGCGCCTTCATCACCATAGGACTTGTTAGCAGACAAGGAGTTCGACACTTTCGTTTGACATCAACAGCATCATGAGTGGGTACCACAACAAATAATCTAAATATCATCAGAGTCTAATAAATGACATCACAACACATCTCTGTCTATCAATTCTAAATTAGTGGTGATGAAACATCCCACAATTGGTGACCCACGGCGTACACGGACAGCGAAAAACAACAATAATTTGAGGCGCTCCGGGTACGAAGGGCGAACTCGACATCGGACAAATTTGTTTTTTCATTTTCAGATTCTAGACCTTTTGAAGATCACCCATGTAATTTTTATATTGAGTTTGCCCTTTTTTCCCCTTTAAAATACGTAAAAACCGATATGCGGCAAAGCTCTAACTGCGATATCCGAGCGGGTACGAAGGGCGAACTCGTATCCTAGTCCACTACCCCACTCCTCTTTCGGGAGCCCCACTCCTCTTGGAACAGCTCACCGCCACGAAATAAAATACATTATGTGAATTAATAATCGTAAAAAATATTCGAAAATTTTTTAAAAAACCCATTCCTCTATGATTCTATAAAATCTAAAATCTCGCAACGAAAATTCCAGAGAGTGACTTTTCTGTCGAGTTCGCCCTTAACAGAAAACTTTACAATGCGAATATCTCGAAACTACGTTTTGTCGAGTTCGCCCTTCGTACCCGGAGCGCCTCATTTACAACATACAAACCCAGAACGAGAATAGCTTCCGGCACGTTTGATACCCCATCGACGGCGAGAGCAATTCCTAGAGCAATTCTCAGCTCAATCTCCCTCAGTCTTCAGCAGTTCCGCACCTCTTAAACCCGCTGAATTGGTGGAACTTCAACCCGGAACGAACTTCTCGACATCTGCAACACTCACATCACAGCTCGACAGTTCGCGATCCAGCATTCGCACACGCATCTTCGATACACATCGCTCGACGCATAGCTCAGACGTTCTTTCTCCGTGAGGGGGGGGGGGGGGGATGTGGGATGTGGGTACCACAACATATCGTCGCGTTAGTTCTAACATCGGATAAGTCATTTTTTATCCGATATTGAGTTGGGCATTGTTTCAGATGGTAAATTTGTGGAGAATCGAATTCCGTTGGTAGTTTAACCCTATTACCAACAGAAAACACGTAGTTCACGATTTAGCCAACAGGTGATGCTTGATTCCAATGAAAAATTAATCCGCATTTTGGCTCTCCTGAAAACCTTGGAAAAATGACTTGTCCGGTGTTAGAACTAACGCGACATTCTAATTATTATCAGAGTCAATACTTACATCACACACAACTCATCTCTTCTATCAATTCTAAATTAGTGGTGATGAAAATCCCACGAGCCCTTCAAATAACTGAAAATTTTGAACTTTTATTTAATTTATTTAAAAGTTGAATGGATGAAATTATTATTTTTGATGTTTTGGAACGTTCTGAAAGTATAATTAGAACGTTGAAGATGAGCCTACATATAAAAACAAACAGGCAGTTAATAACAGGAATAACGTTACAAAAGACAGCATCAAAGTTAGCAAGGAAATTAACATCGTTCGTTAAGTTTAGCCTTCAAACAGCCTTCTTCATTTTCGATATTTTAAACGAAAAGGCGTGTAATATCCGCCGGGAAACATGGTCGGAATCATATTCATTTAGCCGAGTAAAATGTAAATAGGTCTAGTTTTATCCCGGTCCCTTTTCCTACTATCAGAGAATTCGTAACCAAAGTAACAGTCGAGTTAATTTCATTCGAAATTACTTTTGTTTTAAACAATTCTTCCCCTTCCAAAAATGTTACCGAATATCGTTTAAACTTTTGCTTCAGATAAAGTTCCATATGAGCTCTTGAAAATACGTCGAGAGGCTATTTTCCCCCGATGTAAAATCTTGGCGAAACTGCAAAACAGTCTTAGAGAGAACAATCAACGGCTTAGCTCGAGAATTAGGAGCGCTGAGGGGGATAACGAATGATTAGTGCCTCAAGGACCTGTTCATTGCAGGTATTCTACCCCAACCGAGTGAAATATAACAAAGAAAGATTTTCTTTAGTGGAAACTCTTGAATTAAAACGTCTTTTATATTAAACGAGAAGCCGTCCTTTCTCTTGTTTTTAACAACCAGGTTGGTTGGGACAGTGAGATAAAACCGAATTTTTGAAATTGTCAAATCATGTAATTTTTTCTTGTTACTATCCCAACTTGACAAATCTTTTACGCGTAGCTGATCTAAATCTATTATTTTTTTTTTTTTTTTTGGCAACATCGTAGGTACATGTGTGTTAGATCACAGATCATCGAAGTTATTCAAAATATAAAAAAATATAAGCTAGGAAATTCTGAAATAAAAGTAATTTTGTTGATAAAGACATTAAATTAATAAAAAAAATATTTATGACCCGTGAACATTTTAAAAAAAGATTGGAAATTGAAATTACTTAGTTGAAAATTGCTTTTGACATAAGGCCTTAAACTTTGAACTATTTTATGTAAGGACAGTGAGATAAAACCGAATTTTTCAAAACGTTTGAAATTGTCAAATCATGTAATTTTTCCCTGTCATTATCCCAACTTAAACAAATCTTTTGCGCCTAGCTGATCTAAATCTATCATCTTTTTTTTTTTTTTTTTTTGCAATATTGTAGGTAACATTGAATGAATGGAATTGTGTTTGATCATAGATCATCGAAGTTATTCAAAATAAAAAAAAATATAAGCCAGGAAATTCCGAAATAATTTTAATTAATTTTGTTGATAAGGACATTAAATTAATAAAAAAATATTTAGGACCCTTGAACTTTTTAAAAACCGAATTTTTCAAAACGTTTGAAATTTTCATATCATGTAATTTTTCCTTGTTATTATCCAACTTTAACAAATCTTTTGCGCCTAGCTGATCTAAATCTATTATCATTTTTTTGCAACATCGTAGGTTACATCGAAATTGAATGAATGTGTGTTTGATCACAGATCATCGAAGTTATTCAAAATATAAAAAAATATAAGCTTGGAAATTCCGAAATAAAAGTAATTTTGTTGATAAAGACATTAAATTAATTTAAAAAAATTTATGACCCTTGAACTTTTTAAAAACCGAATTTTTCCAAACGTTTGAAATTGTCAAATGCTGTAATTTTTCTTGTATTATCCAACTTAAACAAATCTTTTGCGCGTAGCTGATCTAAATCTATTATCATTTTTTTGCAACATCGTAGGTTACATCGAAATTGAATGAATGAGTGATGATCACAGATCATCGAAGTTATTCAAAATATAAGCTTGGAAATTCTGAAATAAAAGTAATTTTGTTGATAAAGACATTAAATTAATGAAAAAATATTTATGACCCTTGAACTTTTTAAAAAAAGATTGAAAATGGAAATTACTTTGTTGAAAATTGCTTTTGCCATTAGGCCTTAAACTTTGAACTATTTTATGTAAGGAGAGTCCGCCTTCGGCCCTAAAGCCTTCCTCGTCGTAAGTCAGGAGCAAACTTCGTGAAGGCTTTCCTCTTAAAATCCGCACCGACGCGTTTTTTTAAATTACCTCGAAAAATCGAGTTCGCCGAGGATCCTAAAATTCGTGTTATGAATTCTAATTTTTGAAGTATATGAACAAATGGTGCGGAGAGAAAACAATGACGTCATCGTTAGAGCGATTTAACAATAATTAATCAAGCTTAGCTCCCTTTTTCTTCCGAGTTTCCTTCCTGGGGGGGACACGCTCCCACTTAGTTTATGGAACAATGAGACTCTTCATGGATAGTTATTGTTTAAAACCCTTTCTTCTAAAACAGAAACGATGTACGCCCTGGGGCTTCCCTCGGAAAACGGAGGCTTCCCAGTTTTTCCGACCGTGAAATCCATTATAAACGTCTCGGATAAACATAAGCTCCTTGGTAGAGAGTTAATAATAGGCAGAAACAGCGTGTCTCGCTCTCCCTTTCCTCAGTATATCGGAGTTAACTCCGTTGTTGGTAATTTGATTAAGGCCCTAACATAGAACGCAAGCTTCCACACGTTATGGCGTATAACCAATTATCTTAAACCAGCTTCCCCTAATAAATTATTATTAATTAACCAAAATTTCTTAATGAAAACAAAAATTCAAGTGGAAACCCGAGCACTTAAGGGCCTTTGAGAAAGTGCAACTGAAAGAGATCTAAGGAGTGAAACTCATTACAGAAGATTAATCAATTGATGGTAACATTAAACAGTTCTTCTCCCTTCTCTAATAGATGGACCTAATCAAGCGCCACAAATGATTGCAATTGAAGACGGAAGGGAAGAAACCATCTGGCAGTGTAATTTACTTTTTTTTTGTCTATTAAACTTTCTTGTGCGTTGCCAACTTGAGCTTGAACATTCGTGTTGGCTGCGTGAAGGGGAATCGGTTTAGATACTCAGAATCAAGAGATCTTTGGGTCAGCAATAATGGGGTGACAAAATTTGGTATTTGGCCCTTTTAACTTCCTTAAAGAAGTTATGTGATACCCTCCACGTCGGGTTTTGGGGAAGGGTCTTCCAGACCCGGAGGGTCAAATATATTGATGTTTACCGATCTCAACTTGTATGTGGTGCCGGCCGGCCGTAGCATTTTTTCGGAACATTTTAGGGCCACAGTTTCAACGATTTTCACCAAATTTTTACACTCCTTCCTGAATAGTCGAAAAATGGCGGAGATATGAATATTGAAATTTTAAAAACAGCGCTGCGGTCTAACCGTTGTTCTGATTTTCACCAAATTCTCACCAAATACTCCTTATATTTTTAAAAATATTTGGTGTAAAAAAATTTATCAATTTTCCACATTAATTTTCATTTTAGTAGGGAGAAATTTCATGCGTCCACCCGTTATGAGAGGGACCTCCCATGGGCAAAAATTCCATTATTTCTACCTTGATACTTAGAAAAATTTTCGAAAAAAGGACTTGGAAATTTTTTCGAAAAAAAAAACTCGGAAAATTAAAAAAAAAAACCATGAAAAATTTTTCGAAAAAAACAAGGAAATTTTTTTGGAAAAAAAACTTGAAAAATTTTTCGAAAAAAAACTCCCCCCCTCCGTTATACTTCCTTTTATACTTCCCCCTCCTTTATACTTTCCTTCCCTTATACATCCCCCTCCGTTGTACGTCCCCTCCTATATTGTTACCTTTCATTAAGGAAGTTTTCGTTGGAAGCTCTTCAAACCAGTACTTTTCTCGGTAGCTCTGGAAAGCTCGTTAGCCTCTGAAGTCAGATGAGAGGTTGCCTAAACTGCAAAATGAACAAAATCTAGAACCTAAATCTTCAAGATTTAGCTTGATATTGGTGGCCAACTCAATTTTTCAAGAGGATAAAATAAACTTTTATAGGCTTGAGAATTTTCTTAAGTGTTTGATAAAATGGAGGTTGAAGAGTCAATATGTTATCAGAGGAGCTGATAAATAGTTCGATACGGGGAGGCTAATGGGGCGAAAGGATTTCTTCCAAGACTTGGCAAAGCTACTGACTCATTGTACATTACGACCTGGCTATTGATATTACGTTTTACGTTTTTATAAACTACAAAAATTAATAAAAAAATTTTCTGTAAGTCCGGTATTAAACGGCACAAGTGCTGCCTCGTAAATCACAGTGATCCATAAGGGGAAATGTGCTGGAGATCCATGTTTCAGACAATATTGTCTTTGTAATATAACTTCTTTTCTTTTTGTTTCTACTCTTTTTTTCTTGATAATTTTTAGCGTAACTGACAATATCGAAGCTTCTTATCTTTATTGTTTCCGGGTAATGTTCCTCAGGTTTAAATTAGACCGTTCCAACCCATTAATAATTTGATATCTAAGTTTAAGTTGGAATAACTTTGTTGGCTATTGCAGCCAAATGAATAAAATGTCAAAACCATCGAATGCCAATTTTTTCGAAATCGAAGATGAAATGCTCACTTGGTCAGCGAAGAGGACATCGACCAATTTCTTGCTACTGAAGAGAAGAAGAAGAAATCCTTCTCATTTGATTAAGCATTCATTATTCTTGGAGAGGCTATTCAAACCCTTCGACTAAAAATGATGTGAGAAGATTTAACGTTCAAAGGACAATTAAAACTTAATGCGTAAGTTTTGGAGTAGTAAATGAAAGCTCTAATCACTCCCGCGACCGGATTGTCTCAACGTATAGTGACTCAATTAAGCGAAAGCCTCCCCTCCTCCACCTCGAAGTGTTACCTTACAGGAGTTAAAGCGCGCGAGGGTGGTTTCTAACCAATAGAAACGGGAGAACCTTATTGTCTACCTCATGCCTCCTTTAGATTAATTTCCCCTCCCGACCAGAACACATCACGCGCAGTTTAATGGCACAATTTCGCACAATGACGAAAAACCCTCCCAAATAATCAATCTAAAAGCGATTTACAACTCAGCATGGGTTCCCAAATTATAATTTTAATCTTTTTTCCTCTCTCTTTATTTTTTAATACTCAATAATTGTTATTTACAACCCCCTTTTTTAGAGATGTTCCATTTGCGGGAAGATTGTAGGGACTGTCGTTATTTAGTGTTAAAACACTGCTGTATTCACATCTATTTGTCGGATATGGTATTTCTCTGAATAACTGGCGATCTATCTTCCTCCTGTGTTAATAATACACTTAAATGATATTCAATTACGTGAGCATATTTAATTAGATCAATACCGGGTTGTTTGATCAGCCTCGAGTTCAAACCATGTTCCGGTAGCGAACTAATTGACACTAATGAACATTGATCAATGTATATTTACATCGTTTTTTGTTCAAAAAAAAATTTAAGTTTAATAATTTGTGGGAGTTTTTGTCGATGTTTCCTGTACTTGGAGGAAGTCTGTGCTCATTATGATCTTGTCATTAAACTCTCCTTCCTAAAGAGCCGTCGTACTTTTTCACCTGGAAACTCGACGACATTTCGTTCCCATCCTTTTCGAGTTTGATAAAGCCATTAAAGGCCACAACGGTTTCCGCTCTCCGGGCTTCGGGGCCCTAAGTAGTATTTAATCGTTGGGAAAACTACTGTCAAAGATGGCCTAGATGTTTGTTCTGATAAAAGGAAAACTTTAATGACGTTAAAAATTATGTTTGCTCGTTTTCTGTGGGTTTTCTCAGTTTAGCAGAAAAAGTACTCCCAAACGAAGCGCAAATAATTTTTTCTGCAAAATCAAGGTAGAAAAACTAGGGATGTGCCTCTCGTAATGGGTAGAAGTACGAAATTTCTCCCTACTAAAACAAGGTAGAAATAATGGGCTCTTTGGCCTATGGATGTACCTCTCTCGTAATGGGTAGAAGTACGAAATATCTCCCTACTAAAACAAGGTAGAAATAATGGGCTCTTTGGCCTAGGGATGTGCCTCTCGTAATGGGTAGAAATACGTAATTTCTCCCTACTAAAACAAGGTAGAATAATGGGCTCTTTGGCCTAGGGATGTACCTCTCGTAATGAAGAAGTACGAAATTTCTCCCTACTAAAACGAGGTAGAAATAATGGGCTCTTTGGCCTAGGGATGTGCCTCTCGTAATGGGTAGAAGTACGAAATTTCTCCCTACTAAAAAAAATAATAATTAGAAAGTGGCAATTTTTTTGCACCAAAAATTCTTAAAAAATATAAGGAGTAATTGGTGAAAATCGGATTAACAGTTCGGCCGTAGCGAATTTTTTAAAATTTCAAACAGACATATCTCAGCCATTTTTTCGAAATTCAAAAATCGCCCCCATTCTTCTTCACCGGCCAAAGAAATTTGAGTGATTTGGTGAAAATCGGATGAAAACTTTGGCCGTAAAGTGTTCCGGAAAAAAATGCTACGGTCGGCCGGCCGTCCGTCCGACCGGAACCACAGACAAAGTTGAGATCGGTGTAGATCCATATTCGAATTTACCCTACGGGGTCTGGAAGACCCCTCCCCAAAAACCCGACGTGGAGGGTATCACAATAACTTCGTTAACGAAGTTAACAAAGTCTTCGCCTTACTAGAAACGGGCGAGAAACCCCAAAAAGTAAGAAACTTAAAGTGTAGAAACTTAAAGACCGTCGTAGTTGGCAGTACCCAAGAAGTCAGCGGAGTTGGAGTCCTTGACCACTGATCGACGAAACCTTAGCTGCCACCAGTTTAACCCTCAAAAAATCATAAAAAATCCATCCAGACGTCATTCTAGTAAACTAAATTATTAATCCACCCAGATAGTTGATATAGCCTGGGCATTTGAGTTAAATTCTAGTGGGTTACACAGAGACAATCAGTTTGTCTATTACAGATAAATTTCGCATGAAGATCACAAGAGGGCCTAATTAGGTTTCTGAACCCCCTTTGTAATGGACACATCAGCACAATCTTGCATTTTGGACTGTTTGATCCACGCTATTCAGAACCCCCAAAGGAAACCCTAAAACCCTAGAAATTGTTAATTTTTGTTTAAAATATGAAAACGTTTTTTTTTAAGGAATCAAAATGAGGTAGGTTTAATATGGTCGGGTAAATCTTAAGATTAGGCGCGGAAGAAAGCACGTTCTGTTTTCTCTCCCGCTAAGATAAAACTCTGCCTGCATTAAAAAACAAACGAGCAACCCTCGCAGACATCTTTTTTTTTTAAAAAAGGAGCTCGAGCGTTATCCCGCTTCGCCGACCGTGAATAATTATTCGGAAAAGGAAACGCGAAGTAACAGCGAAAATAAGTCCCATTCGTTTTGAATTCATAATAAACATATAGGAAGGGAAGGGTGGCGGGCATAGGACATGCATATTACATGAGGGTTGGATCTGTTTAAAATGTTTCTACTGGAGGAAGGGCGGGTTGCCGGTGTCTTCTGGGCCCGCCTGTTTCACTTACAGTGCCTCTTCGTCTGGAAGTCATGAGCTTTTTTTTTCGGAATTCACAAAAATGGCGGAGATCTGTCTTTTTTTGTTTAATTCGCTACTGCCGTGTATTTGTTCGATCTTCATCAAATTGTTACCACTCCATATGTTTTGATAGTAGGGAGAATTTGTGCTGTTAACTCTCGTTCCGTGAGGTGGGTGGGCGAATTTTCATTTTTTCTACCTTGTACCTTAATTTTAAAGCAGTGCCATCAAGCTATTTTCAATTTTCTGAATTCTATCTGCGCAATTTTTCTCCCATTATTAAGCTGTAGGCCATCACAAGTCATTCATTATTGATGAGAAACGACAAGGAAATCTGTGATCTGAATAAGTTTACAGTTTTTTTAAATAAAAATATAAGTAAAAAATTGTTTAGAAGATTGAAAGAACCTTCAAGTTGTTAATTAGTTGTTTATAATTTATAATAATAAAACGTCGTGCATTAACATTTTTTTTTAAAGAGGGGGTGAAGACAGGTTTTGAGGTTAAATGTCAATTTTTTTGCCTCTGAAGTCATTTTAAAGTTTGTGATTGGCAAAGTAATTAGATGTTAATTAGCCTTCGTGGAAAGAGAGAAAGACAACAGGCTTTGAGATCCCCCTTAAGAGGTCCGAATTGGCATATAAATTAACTTTTAAGGGTAATCCACAGGCTTTGCCAATTTAAAGTTAATAATAGATTTTCTTCTATTTTCCTCTAAAATCCTTTAGGTTTCAACGGGTTTTTTTTTCTGTTCAATGTCTGGTGGAACTTCGGTCGTTAGAACTATTCAATCGCTAAATAGGAAACGATTGATTTGAATCCGTGCCCTCTCTTATTGTCATTTCCTTGAATTGATACGAGTTGGGGGGATCGAACGTTTTGCTTTGCCTCTTCCGTTTTTGGCAGTGCAAACAAGATAATCCTTGTTTTATTATCGCTCGATAGGAAAATAAATATTCAAACTATTAAATTTGTTTGTATTTCTGAATTGTGCCTTAAATACTCTATTGAAATAATAGGCTTATGCAAAATCAAGTCAATTTACCGTCCCGAAATCGATTTCAAGATGCTGGGAGGATTGAATATCTTCTCTGCCATTCCTGCAGTTTAGCAGCTGGAGGCCTTTTTCTCCATTTTGATGCTGTCGTTTTTAGATCACGCGTATCCAATTTTCATCAATTCAGGTGACGAAAATTCCAAGAGCGAGCTATGAAATGAGCAATATTGGTCTGTAAAGGAAGATCCAAATGCTCACCTAAATTGATAAGCGCTTTTTAGCAGACCGGCCAAGTTTAAACGAATTGTATTGGTTCCCCAATTTCTTATGTCATGCGAAACTGTATTCTTTGCGCCTTAAAGAAATAAATATTTGATCTTCATGAATGACACTTGAATATTTCGCTGTTGAGCGAGCTAATTGAAACGAGTCGTTTTACTTCAATGCCTTTTCAATGAATCCGATGTTCAATTGAAATTTTCAGGAAGGGCGTTGGCCGATATAAAAAAATACAACAATTGTGTAATTCTTTCTTTAAAATAACAATGTTATATTATAAACTATTGGTGAATTTCATTAATGTTTGATTTAAAAACAATTTTATTTTTTATTTTCAGCGTACGGAGTGTGATGCACAAATACTTAGAAAAGAAAAATGAAATCAACTTCGATAAAATATTTAACCAAGTTTTAGGTACGTAGTAAAATTGTTTAAACATTTATTATAATCATAATTTAATTTTGTTCCTCAGGCTACCTCATGTTTAAGGATTTCTGTGAGAACATATCAGAAGATCCGGTCCCACATTTAAAATTTTACGAAGAGGTAAGTTTTTTAAAATTTTCTTTCACGTTTAAAATGTCAGTCTGCAAACTGAAAGCCAGTAAATATGGAGAATCACTACAAAGACGTCCATCGTAGTTCCTACTTTTCAGGAAGTTCGTAAAATGGGGTCTGACATATCTGTTTCATCCTCATATTTTTCGACTGACGTCTGAATAGGTCCAATTTTATCGTTTCATTCATTTTTCTCTCCTATAAACAGAAATAACCTTTGCTTTTAGGCAGACATACCAGACATTTGGCTTGAGTTTAGAAAAACATTTTTTTTTACTCCACGTCTTTTTAAAAGCCTCAAAAAAATTATGTTTAAAAAAAGCTGATTAAATCGTCGCAAAGTGCGTTTTGACCGTAAAAATCCATTTTTAAAAATAGCCTGTGCACCTTTTTTAAACTTGAAGCGACGGAATGGGGTAAACAATGTAAGTAAATATAAACACGAAAAAGATTTAAAACTACATTGTGTTTACCGAGTATCCTGCTGGTTAAACTGATATAAAAAGGTCTTAATTTCGTGTTTTTTAAAATATATTTAAGAATATTTTAAAATTGTTTAAAATTTAGGTTGGTCTCTTTCCCTCTTGAACGTTTCCTATTGAAAATGTTGCGGGTAAAAGCTTTAAAAGACGCTTTTAGTGAGAGAGAATCGGGGCCCCCTGAATATTTTATAGTTCTCATCATGAGCCTTTTGCTTCTCTTTGCGCTCTCGACGAATAATCTGAACCCTCACCTGGGCTCTTTACATCCGCGACCCCCTTCTTTTTAGACTGAATGCTTTCCGGGCCCGCCGAGCTTTTATGTGTCTTTCCATGTAAAACTTCGGATGAGCTGATCTTGGTTCTTTTTATAAAGTTTTGGATGAAATTTCAATTTAATTCTCGTTTTAGTTCCTTCAAAAACTCATTCGTGGAATTCTTTATTCTAACCGTGGATTTTGGGGGAGAAACACCGTCCGTGGATAAATTCTGACCTGTCTAAAGCCTAAGGTGACCAGATGTCCAAATGGCGGGATGCGATAAATTGAACAAGAAGTTTGTTCTCTTGTGCAGAAGTTCGGCAACCGTTTTCTTCTATAAGATCGTGAAAAACGACCCAAAGATGTTTGACGCCTAAACCAGTAACCTAAATCAAGGCAAACGGCCCAAAGCCGTTTATGGTGCCTCAAAAACCCGATGAAACTGGTGTTTCTATACCAAAAAATCACGTTTTAATCGGTAAAAAAGACGTTAAACGCGCGAAAGCCGGATAAAACGGAGTTTTCCAGACCTGAAATCGAGGAAGACGCCCAAATCTCGCGGATGGTAAACTCTAAGGTCTCTTTTTTGTATAGAGGATGGGTACTCAAAGCTAAATTTGGCCGTCCCCTCGCGGAGACAGTTGGTCGCCTTACCAGTCTGATTCTTTATGGCCATGAAGTCTCAACTTATAATTTTTCCATTAGGGTAAAAATTCTAGTTATGCTCTTTTTAAATTGAAATTTCCCCCAGTGAGCATAACAAATTGTTATTAGCTACTTTGTGTTATATAATTTAAGAATATTGGTAAAAATCTGATTATAACACTGTTTTAAGCTTCTGTTTTAAGGTTTCTGTTTTAAGCTTCTTTCGTCAAATAGACTTTTCTTAGTTAATAAGATCTCCTTGAACAAAGCTAAAACAGTTTTTTTAATAAATAAATTAGGTCGATTGTTGGATGTTTAGTAACCTTGTCGGTCTAATACGGGTCCCAGCAGTGTTTCTGCGTGTAATAAAGGGTTGAGCTGAAGTACGTCTTCATTACATTCCCTATAGGGTAAACAGGTCATTGTGATGAGGGAGGTGGTGGGGCTCTACTGAACCAATGAAGCTGAAACAAGTCTCCTCTGAGCCACTCTTTAACGTGTTTATCCATAACAATTCCGAGAGGTTGAGAATAAAAACCCAATGGAATCACTTCCGAATTTCCGCCCTTGTAAGATTTCTATGCCTTGGAATCATCAGGAAAAAGACTTTAAGAGAACATATGGTTTGCTATTCATCTCTATTTCGTTTTCTTTTTCAGTTTACTCACTTTAATAGGCCTTTTAATAATTATTCCATTTCAGAAAATTGCCGTTAATTAGCAAGCAACCCTAAATTTCTTTAACATCTCAATTAGGTTAATTAAATTTTTAATAATTTGTGGTCTTTTCTCTAAAGTTCTAAAATGTTTATTTATAAAAAAAGTATAATCAATATGACACTTATTTGAATGTCGATAGAATTGGAAATATTAGCTTAGAAACGAAAACCCTGGCGAATTTCAAAGGTCAAATGTAACGGGGGCTTATTTGCCGCCCCTGCTTGTTTTAACAGTAATATGTCGGATGTGAGAAACCAGTGGGAGCCCGAAAAATTACAGGGTTTCTAACTTTGAGGAAAAGTGGTTGAACTTGTCGAAATATTTAGTTTTTCCGTTTTCTGATTCGTCCTTTGCGGTTCCGGCTAGTAGTAAGGCCCCAGCTAAAAATTCTTTTGAAGTCTCTATCTGTGGAAAGATGGAAGAGAAAATTTATCTATAACTTCTTAACTACGGTAAATGCCTAAGAAGCATTCATATCTGGAAGGAAGCTCCTCGAGATAATTATTTCCCTTATCAACTTAAATGGACTTCCTCTTCTGGATTCAAAAGTGGAAAAGTTAAGAGTGTTAAGACATCAAGTAGACCCCAAATGATAAAAAGAATTTTTTTAATCAGATTATGACGTTCATGAAAAAAAAAGAAGAAAAAAAGACCCCTATGTAACTAAATTAAATATAAGCGGGTTTAGAATTTCCGGATTTCGTTCCAGGGTTGAAATCGCCTGACTTGGAGGCTCGTTAATCATTTTGGCGTATCGTGGAAAGATCCCCGACCCCCCCTTTCTTGTCATTTTAAGCAACAAGTTTTTCTCATTCAAAACCCTCGTTTTTCTTTTTTTATCCACTTCTTTTTTCGTTGTCGGGAACCATATTATGGGTATGAAGGAGGGTGGGTCAATGTCCTTTGCACCCCTCCTCTTCACGAATCAATAGAAGAGAAGGGTAGCAAGCACTTTGACCGACTGACACCCTTATAATCTTCCTTCTAACTTTAGGTAACGTTTTAATTTCCAATTACAGAGGATTTACTTCAATTAAGTCCGTTCAATCATTGCTACCGTCATAAATAAAGCGGTTTCTCACAAATTACTATCTTTTTTTATCAGAGATGGGTAAATTTTAAAAAATCCATCTCAAAAAATCCACAGCTAATAAAAATTTATGAAACGAGTCAACGAAGAAAACTCGCCGAAAATCAAGCAGGCGTTTTTGTCGAACAAAACCAAGGGGAACGCCCAAAAATACTGCTAAGGCAAAAAAAACCAGGAAAATACTGTATGAATGGGATTTTTCGCAAAAAAAAAATCGAGAGAAAAATGGTGCATAAGGTTTCGTGCTACAGTGGATGGAAATCAAGGAGTTATAAAAAAACTGCGAATGAGATTTGGATTTTCTTTGCTTGATGCGTTTTTCAGCTCCCTATTCGACTTGAAATTTAGTGCACATCTTCTTGATACGATATAAATATATGATGAAAATTTCATGTCGATCGGCCTACAGGGAGCTGAGATATGAGACTATGAAAACCCAGGTTTCGCCAGTACCGTCGTCTTCTTCTTTTTCCTCCTCATTCAGCTAAACAAGACAGCCTCTCCTCTTCATGTTAAGTATTATTGCCCCCCCTTCCTCTGTCTGGGATGTTATGCCATAAAAATATTTCTGGGAGCCACCCATTATTTTAGTGATCGGGAGGCATAGGGTATAATTATCTCTCCCATTGATAAAATACCTCAAAGGACATCCCTGACTTATGTGGTTTGTTTGACTTTTGTTGGTGTAGTACAAAAACAATATTTTTGGCCAGAAATGGCTAAAAATACGTACAGAAAACCCGTGAGTTCAATCCACAAATCCCACGGTTAATCGATTCAGCCGCTGTTCGCTAAACGAGAGTAATTATTATTTTAACCTTTTTTCTTTCTAATGTGTGAAATCCTCATGGCGTACTATTATAATTCCTAATAATACAGCCTACGTCAAATATTTTTGTTTTGCGTCATCGAGACAATACAATTTGTTTATCTAATTTCGTGAGACATGTGGCCGATTTAATTTTTTTCCACTGCTCGTGGCTGTGAATTGATTGAATTTTTGTCTCTTCAAAATTGGGGTCAGAAGTCTGTTTTCTCATAAGTTCTCAACATTTTTGGCAGTGTAGAAGCTTTAAAAAAATTCTCGCGACATATTGACCTCCTCCAGCCAATTTCCCATTACCACCCTTGATCAACCTACAGGAATTCTCCCCCCTTGCGTTCATTTCCGCCTTTCCTGTTCCACATCTTTGCGAATAGCTTTTTCTATCCTCGATGCGAAATGGAAGCCATTTTATTTTTCAGAAACCCATAAACTTTTTTTTTGTCTTCAATATTCTCGAGTCTTTCTAATCAATTTTAAACGGCTTTCTCTCTGAAAATGACTTTTTTTTAAATGGAAGTATTTTATGATAGTCTGTGGTGAAGTAGCACAAGAAATTATTTCCAGGCGAGGAAATTTAGAACATTCTAATTCAAGTTGACATTGCTTATCTTTCGCCGAGTCGTGATATGTCACTTACCCCCTTAGATCATTCGCCAACCACCTTATAAATCTACCAGTTTCTCAATTTTTATTTTCCGAATATTCATGAAAGAAAAACCCTCCGCGATTTTTCATCGTACACCGTCACTTGACACAGTTTTTCTTCTACCTCCGAGAAAAGATTAATAAATGCGACGAGATTTCGTCGGAGGAAAGAGGTCCGACCTCGGGGATCAATAAACGTTGACATTCTCGGAAAAGGAGAGGAGAGAGAGAAAAAAAAAGTTCTCTTGTAGAATGATTACCCCGGTTATGCAAATAACTCGAGCCTCGATACTGAACTTGATCCCACTTTCATAAATTAAATTTTCTTCCATTGCCTAAGTGCCTTTTCCACGAATGCTCGAATACTTTTCTCTTTAATACAAGTCTCTGTACTTATTGACATTATTTTTTTAAGAAATTAATTATAGCCGCAAGGGCTTATTTCATTCTTCACTTATCTCTCTCTTTTTTTTTCCTTCTTCGACAGCTTCGTCTAGCATATAGGGTCATTCTAGCTATCAACCCTTGGGTGTACTACGAAGTCTGACTACTTCAGTGGAAAAAATTGGTTCCGATAAGATTCCCCCCCCCCCCCTGAAATTCACATCAGAATAGGACTTGAAAATTAATGAAATCATAAATAAAATTGAGTTTGTAGTCGCTTCTTTGAATCTCAAATGAAATATGTACGCGTCTGGAGGCACTAAAGTTATTTCGGAGCAGTTGAACAACCGCGACTTTTTTTAGCGTCATTTTGCCTCTGGTGAACATTTTTCAGCTCAGGATTAACGCTCGACTACCTCAAATGGTATTAAGAGACAATGAGGTCATCGATCACTTCGCTTAAACACCTCACAATTTTGGTCCATCAAGTTTGTTCTTGATTGTTTTTACCGAACAATTGGAAACTTGAATGATGATTAATCTGAGATCTGTATGATTTCTAGTCGTGAGTGTTCCCTCAAGGTTCCGTTTAATTCAGAGATAACATGTTTTTGCTTCGGAGCCGCTAGGGTCGTAAAACGGGGTGCGAGGAGACAACCCCAATAACAAGGCTACTTCTCACCCCATTACTTCAACACATAACTACACCCCACTCCCGCCGCCGACATCTTCATTTTCCATTTACTCACCGACCCCACCCCCTTCTTCTTACTCCGAGTTAACAACCGGGTTTTTCACTTGAAAAGACATTAACCGGAGTAGAAAGAAATGTTTTCCTTGAGACACTAGGCCACGATTTAAAAACTGACCCATTTTTCAATTTATTTTCTTTCTCGTTTGTTAAGATGAATTACGTTTTCCACTCTCTCCTCTTTATAATCCTTAAAAAAAGAGAATTATGTTCTCTTCTAGATTAAAACGTTTAATGACCTTATTTTCGCCCCCTCAAATCGATTGAACTCCCTTTAAGCCTCGGCAAACCTTTTG
>JACGAQ010002961.1:0-34720 GCA_014119065.1 Orius insidiosus | reverse complement strand
AAAATTCGCTGCTCTGAACCGTTGTCCGTTTTTTACCAAATTTTCACCAATACTCCTTATATTTTTAAGAATTTTTGGTTGAAAAAAATTATAATTTTTTTAACATTAATTCATTTTAGTAGGAAGAAATTTCCTCTTCCACCGCGAGAGGGTCAACCCTTGGGCAAAAATCCCATTATTTCTACCTTGATACTTCGAAAAATTTCGAAAAAACTCGGACATTTTTCGAAAAAAAAAAAACTTCACCTCCGTTATACTTTCTTCCCTTATACTTCCCCCCCCCCCGTTGTACTTCCCCCTCTATATTGTTACTTCTTTAAGGAAGTTTTTGTTGGAAGCTCTTCAAACTAGTAACTTTCAAGAAACATTAAAAAACGCATAATTGGGTATTAGATCACAGCGCTAATCTTCGAATCAGTAATGAAAACGAAAGGAAAAGGATATCTTCAAAGGATTCATGCCCTGATTCCCAGAAGATTCTTTACTTGATAAGATAAAGAGGAAATCAAATTTTTTAGCTTTTTCAGCTATTAGGAAATTTTCAGAATAAATAAATGCTGTAAAATTTTCTACAGGATAATTAATGGAAAGTTAAAAAAGTCGTAAATTTTTTTTCGCGTTTCCACTAGGACGTAAGATGAAAGTAAAAAAATGGTGTTTCTTAATATTTGAGGTGAAAAAAATTAACTCTTCAGGGGTGGAAATCCCAAACCTACTCGAAAAAAAATTCTCATGCCTTCTCTTTGCCATGGATGATAAATTCACTTTTAAAAAAATCCTTCGTAGGTACTCCACAAGCATTGGAAAGAGGTCAAGGGCTTTTAATTTACTTTTTTTATTTTACAGAAAGAAAAGGGAAGATTTTTTTCAAGACTTCTATATCTGTCAATTTTCATCGCTTTTATTGCCGAAGGTAACTTCTTTTTTTCTCCTTTATTGAAAAAATAGCATTTAATCAAAAATATAAATAATTTTTACAGTATCAGGTTAATCAAAGGTCTTATGGATAAAGATGAGATTAAAAAAAAAATTCTTGGTCAATATAAAATGAGTCACGAATATCGAGAGTTCTCTAATTGAAAATTCAGTTTTGCAAATCCAAAAATCGCACGACAAAGTTGAATAAATGCTTTTAGATTCGTTAGTTGTGCAACTTTTTTAAATTTTAGATTCAAAATTAAGAATAGAAAAACCTAAATAGAAAAATAGAAACAAAAAAGTTAAACCTTTTAAGTTAAAGGAAGTTAAGAAAATAATACGATAAAAGCACGAAGCTGTTTCACCCTCTTTGATGTCAGGGCTGTTACATAAAGTCCTTGAGAAGCGAGCAAAAGCTCTGGCCAATAAACCCATTCTCCATAAAAGTCTTATTAGTTTTTTTAGAAGTATTTTTAAAAAATTTTGTTTTTTTACAGTTAAAGGAGATGATAGCTGGTCGGCTTCTTGGTCTTGGCCGGAGAAGAGGCAGAGGATTTAGACGATGAAGATGTCATCGAATTGCTGTACTCGAGGGCCAGCAGGTCTACTCCTGACCATCCAAATCTTCTAGATAGGCTGAATTTCGAAAAGAAATCAATAGCCTCGAGATCTAGAAGCGCGCGAAAGAAGCCGTCGAGAGATATTCGACCCTTACAAACGAAGAAGCTCACAAACGTCCATGTTTTTCCAGCGAATTTACCATTAATTCTTTATACCCTTAAACCAAAATTATCGAACCGTTATCTCCCCTCCGATTGTGGTTTGCGACCCTTGATTGATCAGAAGTGGCAATAACGCCCATTGCATTGTTTCCTCATTATCGTTTACAGAAGAGCTCCTTCAACCGATTTAATCAAAAAATCTTTCATTTTAGTTTTAATTACAATCTCGTGCCTAAAAGTGATATTGTGATGTGCCCTAAATAAATAAAAATTATTTTTAATTTATTTACTTACTTAAACACCGAATTCCAATCAAGAGCTTCAAAAGTCTCTAGTAAATGAAATCGGAGATATTAAATACTCAAAATCCATAGGTTTTAACGACTCGACCATAAAGTCCGAATTTGTACTCCCACATGACCTTTCCAAAAAGTCTAGGAAAATGGAAATCGGAGTATCTGTTCTCGAGATATCTTCATATTAGGCAAAACCATGATATCAAGCTACATATTGAAATATCTCAAAACCCATAGGTTTTAGAGACTCGACCATAAAGTCCGAATTTGTGCTCCACTCAATGAGCTTTCCAAAACGTCTAGTGAAATGGAAATCGGATGACCCCTTCTCAAGATAACTTCAATATAGGCAAAAACCATGATATCAAGCTACATATGAAATATCTCAAAACCCATAGGTTTTAACGACTCGACCATTAAGTCCGAATTTGTACTCCACACAATGACCTTTCCAAAACGTCTAGTAAAATGGAAATCGGACTATCTGTTCTTGAGAATCTTTATATTTAGGCAATAACCATGATATCAAGCTACATATTGAAATATTTCAAAATCCATAGGTTTTAGCGACTCGACCATTAAGAATGTGTAAGAAAGGTTCATTTATCATCTAGAAACGTTCAAATTAAACAATAGCCAACCTTGACTTTGCTGAATTTCGCTTATACAGTGAGCAAGATGACATAAAAGAAGAGTCAAATTCTGAGGATTATTTTATTTTTATTAGTATATCGTGAAAACTCAAAGGATTGTTCTTTTTTCTACTTTTTTTTTCTCAGAAACTCTTGAACAGTAAACCCTCGAAGCTTAAATTGACAAATTGTGGGTTTCGTAAGACGGATGAACTTTGCTTTAGTCCGGAAGGCTCGGAAGGGCTTTCCATAGGATTATTTAGCCAGGAATAAATTTACCCCTCTTTAAAATAGAGCAGAACTTAATTTTTTATTACCCACAAAAAATGGGTTTTCGACCAATAAAAAGCTAATTTGTTGAAAGGCTTTTGATTCGATTAATGTGAGGAATCTTCGTTTTGAAGAAAAGGGTGACAACGCCCTGATTAAAACATTCGACAGAAAGGGAAATCCCGATGGCTTATAAATCAGATCTATTGATTCCGCTTCCATTTTCTCCCTTGTTATTACATTAAAGCCTTTTGTATAACCCGGAATCCCCAATTTTATTGTCAACCGTGACCTAATAAAGAAATGAAAAGGACTCAAAATTTTTTCGGCTTTAAACTTCATTTTTTTTTTACGTTTCAAAGATTTTTTTTATATATAATTCAATTTATGTGGTCTTGTTAAAGTGGTAATTCAATTCTCATCTTACTCTCGGGACCTCAGTGATCATAAACGCGCGGTTATCCAATGGCGTTGTAAAGATAACGACGCCTTAAAAGATCCACAAGACACTAATGAAGTTAAAAAGCTTATTGAATATCCATTACCATCGCTTTTTTTTATTTTAACTTTATTAAGTCATAAAAACTTTTCTAATAGTTTTTAAAAGTATCGACTGAGCAAACTATTATGGTTTGAAGAGAACTGAAGGTTGAGAAGGAAAAAAACGTGTAATACTCTTCTTTCTTATTTAGAAATTTTCATGAAGAAATTTCGATGATGAGAAGCCTCATATTATTTAGAGGACGTATTGGTATCCAGATCTGTAAGGGTACGAGACGTGTTCGTAGGTGAGGGGAAGTTCGTGCCTTTTGTAGATCTGGTGTTCAGGCTGAGTGTAGCTGAGTTCGTTTCCGTAGTAGGGGTATCCGTAGACGTAGGGTTTGTCTTGGTATTGCTTTCCGTAGAAAGGGTACTCGTAGCCGGTTCTGTAGGTGTGGGCGATGTCGTAGATGTGAGGGTATTCGTTTCTGTACATTTCAGGGTAAAATTGTTTCTCCTGTCCGTAGGGTAGACGTAGGAAGACATGGTTTGCCATAGAAGGGGTACTCTTGTCTGTAAACTGGGGTACGTTCGCCGTAGACTCCGCTGTAAAGGTACGGGAAAGCACGGAGGATCTGCTGTCCGTAGTATTTCTGTCCGACTGGGATTTCACGGAAAAGATCGCTTTCGACGTTACCGACGACTCCGAGGTCACGGACTGGCTTGTAGAGTTGAACGACGGGGACTTCGGTGACGGTTTGCTCAGTCACGATGGGCTTGACGACTTTTTCGACGGAGACGACTGGGATGTCGGTCTTAAGAAGAGGAGCATCGGTGTGTACTGGGTGGAACCTCCCAAAAACGGACCTTCGACGCCCTTAACGCCCTGGATTCCATCAGTCTGAACACCAATGGGCTTTCCAACGACGCGGAAGATTCCTCCTTTGCCAGCAACACTGCAAATAATCATATTACATTTCTAATATCTAAAAGCGATCATAAACTTACCCTCGCTCAACAGTCAATCCTGAAGTCCACGGGTAAAGGGATCCTTCTTTGTAGATCGGTTCGAGGCCGATTTGTGCGCCTCCAACCGGAATCTGATATCCGATGAAACCTCCTTCCCTATAAACATCAAAATTATGAATGTTTTCCAAAAGCAAAAATTAAGCAGTTACCTAGATTCAGGGATCAATGCAGCGGAAGCGAGTCCGACAAAGGCGAAAATCACCTGAAATATAAATCCGTTATTTCAATAAGCTCAAATTTTTAGGCTTATAAATTTTGAAGTTGTACTTACGAGAGGATTCATGTTGATTTGGATCCTGGTTGGAAACTGATTTCGAATGTTCAAAATTGTCTTTTATACCATCTTCGAATATAATTAATATCCCATTAAAAGATGTGCCGCTAAGAAAAATTGCTCCTCGATGGTGTTAACGAAATTTTTCACCTTAGGGTGTTTTTAATTTTCTAAAAGATAATTATTGTATTACCCTCCATGTAAGGTTTTTGGGTCATTACTCTGAAAATTTCGAGAGCTTTTATCGAAATCGCTAAAATGGCGTAGATCTGATTGTCACTTTAAACTTTAAACCCTTTTATCTCCGAAACCATTGGCCCTACGTGAAAAATGTATAAAATCATTTTTGTTGGAAATCTTATTCCATACGTTTTGTCATCTTCTTCTTCTTCTGAATTAAATTGACGTTCTTCCTCTTCTTTGAGGAAATTTCGGTCAAGACCCATAATTTTTAGATAGGCGCAAATAAAGTTGTTTTTTAAAATTAATACTTGAAAAAAGTGATAAATAATAATTATGGTATTTTTTCTCTTTTGGTTGGTATACTTTTTTGGTGTTATAAAAAAATCATTTGAACTCTCCAACCAAGCATAAAAAGTATTTATTTTAGTGGCGATCGATTTCGGGTGCCATGTCATCACCCCTCCTCAAGCCTGTCACAAAGTAAGTAACATTTTGATTATTAAATTATAAACAAATTTTTTTATTTAACTATTTGAAAAATTAGGAAAAACAATGAAGTTAAAATTGAAATCTAATGTTTTAAAAAATCGAATAATGTTAAAATAATTAAATTAATAAAATACCTTTATAAATAATTTTATTTTGTTTTTGTTTTTCTCCTACTGAAACCTTTTTAATGTCTATGTCCTTTATCTGTGTACCAACTAAATTTGTTTTAAATTATTTTTCTCTTTATTTTTTTATCACATGCCTTAATTTATTTCTACTGTAATTTGATAATCAAATAATTTTACTTTAATGTTTAAATAAAATATAATAATCAATGTTTAAATAAATAAATAAATAAATAAATAAATAAACACACTACACTCTTTGACAACTAATTAAATTACTTTTTGACTAGAATTTATTTATCACAGTTTATCATAATCTATCACATATTAAAACTTTTACGGCCTAAAATACATAATTTTTACTTGTTCTTCTGGAAGTATTTATTAAATTTTGGTATGCATTGCTTATTCCATAGTTATCTAACTGTATTGCAATTGTTTGTTTCAGTTTTAATATGGTATTTTTCCAGCATAATAGTTTGTCGTGATTTTTTTCTCGATTACAATTACTGGGTTGTCAAAGTCAAAGGTATGATTATTATCTACTGCATGCTTAGCTAAACCTGTTTTACATTCTTTTTTGTTACAGTTCTTCTATGCTGGTCTACTCTATTTTTCAGGAACTGGATAGTTTTACCTATGTACGTTACATTTTTTCCTTCATTTTACAGCTTAAACAGTTTATTTATAAATTACATTATTATTTTCCTGTACCTTCTTTGGTTCTTTTATACTCGGTAAATTGTTTGTATTTTTTTTTATGTAATAATAAAAGTTGAAATGTTTTTAATAAATTCATTTTTCTTACACAACTTAACAATGTTTTCTGTCAGCCCTTCCACATATAAAAATCCTATGAAGCTTTTGTCAGCTGAAGACTTGTATGTGGTTTTATGTTATTGAAAAACTTTATTTTTCTTTTTTAATTACCCGGTCAAGCATGTTGTTCTAAACTATCACTCTCAGCACCCGCTCCAACAAAAAATAAATATAGTCAGTAACATGGTCAAAAAAACACTACAGCTTAGTGATTTTATGTTTCACAAAAACAACCTAAAAAATCTGTATGATAATTTAAGTAAATATAATTATCCTAAAAGCTGCTTGACCGGGTAATTAAAAAAGAAAAAATAAAGTTTTTCAATAACATAAAACCACATACAAGTCTTCAGGCTGACAAAAGCTTCATAGGATTTTTATTAGGATATATTAGGATATTTAAAAAAATCGCTGCGGCCGAACCGTTATCCGATTTTCACCAAATTTTCACCAATACTCCTTATATTTTTTAAAGAATTTTAGCGGACATAAAAACCCATCATCAAAGAATTTTTGGTGTAAAAAAAATTGCCACTTTTCAATTATTATTTTTTTTTTTTTTTTAGCAGGGAGAAATTTCATACTTCTACCCATTACGAGAGGCACATCCCTAGGCCAAAGAGCCCATTATTCCTACCTTGACACTTAAAAAAATTTTCGAAAAAACAATAGTGGTCAACTATAAAAATTTGAACGAGAGAATAGTTAAGCTGTGAGTAAAGCGAGGAATTGGGGTTGAATCAGGAGGTTTACTGGCTACTGCAATGCTGTGCTGTCTTCCTGGATAGCATTCAATAAAAATAAGGGGAAAAGAGAAAAAAGTAGCTTTGAAAACATGTGATAAAAGAATAGATCAAAGGGCACTCTTTCACCTATGCTTCCATAGCTCAATTGGTAGTGCGTCTAGAAACCTCAAGGTTGTAGGTTCGAAACCCACTGGGGGCCCACTTTTTTTTCTACTCTTTTCCTCTTTTACTCGGTATTGGAAATTAATAATAGATATTGATGAACAATGAAAAATAGCATCTAAAGAACGGAAAAATGCACGAGGCAGAAAGACTGCACAGGAAGAATTCTGAATTTCTTTCTGTTGTAATAATCTGACAGTCATAAGCGATAACCAATATTAAGGTGGCGAGAGAGGCTCTATCTTTGGGGAACCATTTGAAACTGCGTGGCTGAATAAGTTTAACCCTACCCTTGTAACCCACGTTACATTTTTCGACCCCTAGAGATCCTTCTAAGGGGCGAAAGGGGGGAGGAAAGGGGGCAACATAAAAAACCATAAACCCTTTTTTTAAAAAACATTCTTTATTGAAATACGGTGGTAAGGAAAGGAAAAAATGAAAAGGTCTTTCTTGTTATTTTTTGGCAACACGAGGTACCTGTGAGGGGGGTTTCTTCGTAAGGGTAGAAAATGAAAAGATGGCTTTGAGCATTCGGATTCTCTTCGTCGAACGGCGTCCCAGTCCACTCTGGCGTCGTCCCGTGTTCCCGGAGAGCTCGAGCCCTCCCCACCCTTCCAGCGGTCTCGGCCCGTGTCCGTGACACCACCCCCGGCTTCAAAGGGGCGGCAAAGGCGCCCGGAGACCCGAAACGTTCGTCTCCGCTGTAGAGCGTCACTCATGGCGCCTGGGGATGGCCGGTGTCTTCCTCCGCTGTTGAGCGTCACTCTTGGAGGGGCGTGGCGTAGGATGATAGCGGTATAAAAAAGTTCCGCCGGCTTCGAGACTTGAAAGGCAGCCGTCCAGGCTCAGAACTACGGATGATAGCGGTCAGTGGCGATGCTGGTTGCCATTAGGTACCTAATTCAAATTTACATTTTTTCTCATTGAAAAACAGGTGGTATTTTAAATGACCGTGAAAGGTGACAATGTCAAGGTCACAAAACTAAACGAAAGTGAACGTGTTGTAAAGAAAGACTGATAAGAAGTTAATCCTATTAGCATTTGTCAAACGTCTATTAACAAAATAAAAGCTTCTTTTAATTATTTTTCTACTTTCTCTAAATTATTTTCCTTACCATTTGATCATTTTTTGATTTTTTGAGAGTGGACGGAGCGTCTGCGATCCATGTACGAGAAAAAAAAAAATATATGGAAATGGAAAAAAAAATTAAACGGAAAAAAAAAATTAAAATCGCCTTCGTTTTCTTCTTCTATCCCTGTGGGGTTTTTTTTTTCTTCTTTTTTTTTTTTTTTTTTTTTTTTTTTTTTTTTTTTTTTTTTTTTTTTTTTTTTTTTTTTTTTTTTTTTTTTTTTTTAAAGACCTTTCTTTAGGGATGGGTTAGGGGAAAGGTAAAGGGAAACTTGACACACACAGAGAGTACCTTAACCATCACCCACATCGTCCTGCACCTTTTTTGTTTGGGAGATGTGGACCCGAGCGACCTTGCTAGGGTCTTTTAGGCACTGAACCTCGTATGAAACGTCCGACAAGACCGACGTCACTTTATAGGGTTCGGAATACTTGTAAGCGAGTTTAGCGGAAATTCTCTTTTCCTTATCTGATAAGATGTGCGTCTTCACAAGCACCTTATCCCCGATCGTGAGAACGGCATTTTTATGTTTTTTGTTATAAACCCTTCCATATCTCTCTTTCGCTCTATTAATATTTTGAAGTGCCTCAGACCACATTTCCTTGCAGTCTCTGGGGCCATTGTCCGCCGGGATGTCCCATATGAGATTTATAGGAGTCTCTAATTTCCTACCCAAGAAGAGTTCCGCTGGCGTGAAGCCGCTTGAGGAGTTTACTGCCGTGTTTAAGGCAAGCTGGAAAAAAGACAGGTTTTCCGACCATTTAGTCTGGTTTTCGCCGAAATATGCGATCAAAGCAGGTTTTAGGTTCCTTAGGCCTCTTTCGGCGCGACTTGGGTTTGGATAATACGGGATCTGGAAGGTTTTTTTCACTCCATGGGCGAAAAGGAAATCCTGTAGAGCCTTCGCCTTGAAAATCGAGTGATTATCCGTCGTTACTGACCTCCAGTAACCAAAATAATTAAAAATTCTTTCTTTTAAACATGAAATTATTGTTTTCGTCGTGGCATTCCTAATGGGGAACAGAAATACGAAATTGGAGAATGCGTCCACTGCGATTAATATAAATTTGTACGAGTTGCTCATCGGCAACGGGCCGGCAAGGTCGACGAATAAATTTTCGTTCGGCTTGGTCGGCGTGAAACTTGATAGTTTTCCTTTCGGTAGCGACGCTTCGGACTTCGAGCGTTGGCACGCCAGGCAGCGTCTGACGCGGTTTGCCACAAACCCTCGCATACCGGGAAAATAAAAAGATTGGTAAATTTTCTGGTAAGTTCTAGTAATTCCCATGTGTGCTCCGAAAAATTCCGAATGGTAATACCGAAATATCATGCTTCTCAAGTGCTGCGGAACCACAGCTTTGGGCCCGTCCTGGGCCGTTCGAAAATACAACTTACTACCGACTAACGAGTAATTGGTTACGGACCCGCCGTTTTCCAATGTCGTTATAATGTCCCTAAGCGTGTCGTCCTCGCGCTGAGAGACGGCGAAATCTTCAAAGACTTCGGGATAACGCTGTAACACGAACATTTGAGCTTCCGCGTCCGGAACGCTTTTCTGTTCGCATGGGTGGCGAGACAAATAATCGGCGATGGAATTTTGTTTTCCGTTGATATGGTGTGGTTTGAACCTAAAACGGGAGATCCTGGCGGCAAGTCGAGCGTATCGTCCAGCCTTATGCTGAAGTGATACGACCGACGTTAGGGCCTTATGATCTGTGTACAGGTCGAACTCCTCAAACTCGAGGTAGATTTGGAACTTATCGAAAGCGAATACGACGGCCAGTGCTTCCAGTTCATAAGCGCTGTACCGTGATTCGGCGTCCTTGAGCTTCCTGGAGGCGAAGGCGACGGGTCGGTAGACTCCGTTTTCAGCCTGGGCCAAACAGGCGGCTACGCCGATGGCAGCACCGTCGGTGAACACCGCAAACCGTTCGGAAAAGTCCGGTGTTTTCAATACCGGCGGGGACGTAATTCGTTGGCGAAGGGTTACCCACGCCTGCTGACATTCGTCTGTCCAAATCATTGGACAATCAATTTTCTTTAACCCGTTTAATGGTTTGGCTATAATGCCAAAATCGGGGACAAACTTTGAGAAAAAATTTATGCTGGCCAAAAAAGACGCAACCTCTTTCGGGGTCGATGGTCGAGGAATCTCTAAAAGGGCCGAAATTCGGTCCTGATCGATCGAGATTTTCCCCTGTTCTATAACGTGGCCTAAAAACTTTATTTTGGTTTCGCCCAGTTGCATCTTTGACGGTTTTACCGTTAGATTGGCAGCTTTCAGGCGGTCGAAAACGATTAAAAGATGCGTAATGTGGTCCTCCCACGTTTCACTGAAAACGCAGATATCGTCTAAGTAAAAAAATAAAAAATCCAAATTCAGGTCTCCGAAAACCGTTTCCATCAATTGGGAAAATATATTTCCAGAGAGAGATGCCGAAAGGCATACGGTTATACTGGAAGCACCCGAATGGTGTCGAAAAAGCTGTTAATGCTTTCGACTGGGGTGAGAGCGGGATCTGATGATAAGCCGAATTTAAATCGATTACTGAGAAAAATTTTGCTTTTTTGAAATGAAGAAAGGCGGACTCGATCGTCGGAATAGGAAATATGAATATTCCAATTGTTCATTTACTCGGCGGTAATCTACGACCAGACGAAAATTATCAGCTTCAATACTTCCCCCGGCTTTCTTGGGTACTAAAAAGGCTGGTGATGCAAAGTCGGTAGAGATTTTTTCGACGATGCGCTCCTCCAAAAGCTTATCCAGGATCTGCCTCATGATTTTGGCTTTACCCGGGCCCTGGGCAAAAACCGTCCTCTTCGGCTTCAAACTGGCATTTTCCTTTAAACGGAGGTTGCACGTCATGACGTTCGTAACCCCAAGGCGATCCGTCAAGGTATCTGGATATTTAGCGACGAAAGATTTTAGTAGATCCTTTCTTGGCAACATACATGATAAATTGGTATGTGGTGGTTCCAAAGGGGATACGAGGGGGAACTGTATCTTTGATCTGTCGAAATCGAAAAAAATGACATTTTGAGAGGGACTGAGGGTCATTCGAGAATACGACATGAAATCGAAACCTAAAACGACGTCGACGGGGAGTGTGTCGATAATTAAAAAGTTAAATTTCCACGAGAATTTTCCGATGGACAGGCTCAACTTGATTTGCTTTGTACATTTAAAAGTGCCGGAATCACCAACTGTGACTCGCACGTCGCAAGGTTTAACGTGTGAGAGTAAATAGGGGGCGACGGCGCTCAAATTATTTACAGTAGCTTGACTCAAACCCGAGACGGACGCTCCTGAATCCACAAGAGCGAAAAAAGCAATTTTTGAAATCGAGATATTTAAAAAATTTTTTATTTGGGAAGTTGCAATGTGAGCCAGGGTTTTCCTCCCACGGAAAAACCCTTTCCTTAATCGTTTTTTGGAGATTGGGTTTTGGCAGGTTTGGTGGATTCAGTTTTTTGCATTTGTGCCCCGTTTTGTGGCTGCTTGATGGTTGGGGTAGTCTCCGCAAAGATGGCGTTAATCTTTTTTCCGGAACCCTCTGGGGATTTTCGGGCTGCTTAAAGTTTCTATTCCAATTTTTGTGCGAATTTCTCCAATTATTATTGGATTTTTTTGTTTCGCGTTGTTGGTTTTCGTGGTACGGCGCGTTATCAGTCGATGACGAGTCTCTGGCGTCGCCTTTTGAGTCATTATTGGCAGGGGGGGGTTTTTTTTGGTATCTTCCTTGTGGATAAGACTTGTTTTGCCTTTTTCCTTGCCAGGACGCGCTATCAGCGACCTCAAGTCGTTCGACTTGGCCGACCAATGCTTCCAACTCCGACAACGTTTTCGGCTTTTCCGAGAACAGTAGTTTGGTTCTGGTACTCATGTTCGAGCCTGTCAGTACCATCTCGAGTACCTCCTTCTCCGAGTAATCCCCCAGGATCGCGGCGTATTTCTTGAGGTCATACAAATACTCTCGAAATGGTTCCTGGTACCCTTGGGACCTTAAGACCTTTCTCGATATAAAAAAGGTTTTCGTTCGGACATTTACCAATTGCCTCATAATTCCGGAGTTTACTTCCTGGAACGTTAAAGGCTTTCCCTCGGAGTCGCTAAGCAATTTAATAAGGATCGTATTTCCCTGGGTCACGGCCACTCGCCTAAACATTTCGCCGAATTGTGCTGGGGTGGATGGGTCCCTTGTGATTTGGTTTATTTCGTAAAGCTTCGCTAAGAAACCTAAGATCGCCCATGGCTCTTCGGGCTTAAACTTAGGAACGGTTTTCACCAATTCCTCCAGATAATGGGGTATTTTGGTGAATTTCGTCCTGGGTTCATCAGTCGAGACTGCTATCGGCGGTGCCACTGGAACTTCGGCGGCTTGACCTTTCAAGAACCTTAAGATCTCCTCAAGTTTCCCCTTGATTTGTCGGTTCTCCTCTTGAAGAGCCTCCACCTGCTTCCGCAATTCACTTGACGGATCCTTGCAGGCTAGACACTTCCACTTTTCCCTAACCGCGACCGCCATTTTTATATAATTTTCCCTAGTCTTCAGGCTATCGCAGGCGAAATGAAACAGCTCCTTGCACACCGAGCAACGAGCTCCCGCCTCCGCCTGGCATTCCCGGCCGCACGTAGGGCAGTCCATCAGGGAAGATGCGGAGAGAAAAAAAAAAAAAATTATGTACGATAAAATAAAAGACGAAAGACGGGAAATTTGACCTTGGTCGGCGAGAAAAGAGATAACGTGCAACTTGGAATATAAATCCTTTCCTAATCGCTGATAAAAATTTACCTCGGCCGATATTTGAAAAAAAAAATTAAACTTTTTAATAATCTATCTTCCTCAGCTTGGTTCTCACCACAAAAAAAAAAATAATAATGGTTCCCGACACCGTTAGCGTATGTACAAAAATAAAGGTAAAAATATAAAAAAAAAAAAAACGAACTGTTAGTCACTATTAAAAGTTAAGTAACGCTCACAAAGTAGCGCAGTTATTTCTTTAAGCTCTGCTACCAAATGTAACCCACGTTACATTTTTCGACCCCTAGAATCCTTCTAAGGGGCGAAAGGGGGGAGGAAAGGGGGCAACATAAAAAACCATAAACCCTTTTTTTAAAAACATTCTTTATTGAAATACGGTGGTAAGGAAAGGAAAAAATGAAAAGGTCTTTCTTGTTATTTTTTGGCAACACGAGGTACCTGTGAGGGGGGTTTCTTCGTAAGGGTAGAAAATGAAAAGATGGCTTTGAGCATTCGTTGGATTCTCTTCGTCGAACGGCGTCCCAGTCCACTCTGGCGTCGTCCCGTGTTCCCGGAGAGCTCGAGCCCTCCCCACCCTTCCAGCGGTCTCGGCCCGTGTCCGTGACACCCTATAGGGATGTAGGCCCAGTAAAAAGATGGATTGTGGCACCTGACGTGGATGCATACGAAACGAGTCGTGAGATACCCGTTATTAATCATTTCTTCCTCATTATTGGGCTTAATTTATTAATTTTTATTTCGTAAGTTTTTAGGAAATGAATTTTCCTAGCCAGTGGTGCTTCAGAATATTATTTTTGAATATCATGGGAAATGCCCAAGTGGAAAAAAAAAAAGGATTTAGATTTTGGATGCTCCAAAAATAACTCTTCAATTTGGTATTTGTGAAATACTTGTGAAAATTAAGATATAAACAGCTAAAAATTGTCATAATGTACGAGTAAGATTGGGGAAAAAATTAGATAAATATTATGTGAATGTCTTTATTTAGAAATTTTCATGAAGAAATTTCGAAGATGAGAAGCCTCATATTTAGAGGACGTATTGGTATCCAGATCTGTAAGGGTACGAGACGTGTTCGTAGGTGAGGGGAAGTTCGTGCCTTTTGTAGATCTGGTGTTCAGGCTGAGCGTAGCTGAGTTCGTTCCGTAGTAGGGGTATCCATAGACGTAGGGTTTGTCTTGGTATTGCTTTCCGTAGAAAGGGTACTCGTAGCCGGTTCTGTAGGTGTGGGCGATGTCGTAGATGTGAGGGTATTCGTTTCTGTACATTTCAGGGTACAATTGTTTCTCCTGTCCGTAGGGGTAGACGTAGGAAGACATGTGTTTGCCATAGAAGGGGTACTCTTGTCTGTAAACTGGGGTACGTTCGCCGTAGACTCCGCCGTAAAGGTACGGGAAGCGCGGAGGATCTGCTGTCCGTAGTATTTCTGTCCGACTGGGATTTCACGGAAAAGATCGCTTTCGACGTTTCCGACGACTCCGAGGTCACGGACTGGCTTGTAGAGTTGAACGACGGGGACTTCGGTGACGGTTTGCTCAGTCACGATCGGCTTGACGACTTTTTCGACGGAGACGACTGGGATGTCGGTCTTAAGAAGAGGAGCATCGGTGTACTGGGTAGAACCTCCCAAAAACGGACCTTCGACGCCTTTAACACCCTGGATTCCTTCAGTCTGAACACCAACGGGTTTTCCAATGACGCGGAAAATTCCTCCTTTGCCAGCAACACTGCAAATAATCATTTAACATTTCTAATATCTAAAAAGCGATCATAAGACTTACCCTCGCTCAACAGTCAATCCTGAAGTCCACGGGTAAAGGGATCCTTCTTTGTAGACTGGTTCGAGGCCGATTTGTGCGCTCCAACCGGAATCTGATATCCGATGAAACCTCCTTCCCTATAAACATCAAAATTATGAATGTTTTCCAAAAGCAAAAATTAAGCAGTTACCTAGATTCAGGGATCAATGCAGCGGAAGCGAGTCCGACAAAGGCGAAAATCACCTGAAATTATAAATCCGTTATTTCAATAAGCTCAAATTTTTGGCTTAATAAATTTTGAAAGTTGTACTTACGAGAGGATTCATGTTGATTTGGATCCTGGTTGGAAACTGATTTCGAATGTTCAAAAATTGTCTTTTATACCATCTTAGAATATAATTAATATCCCATTAAAAGATGTGCCGCTAAGAAAAATTGCTCCTCGATGGTGTTAACAAAATATTTTCACCTTGGGGTGTTTTTAATTTTCTAAAATATAAGTTATTGTATTACCCTCTATGTAAGGTTTTTGGGTCACTACTCTGAAAATTTCAAGAGCTTTTATCGCTAAAATGGCGTGGATCTGATTGTCACTTTAAACCCTTTTATCTCCGAAACCATTGGCCCTACGTGAAAAATGTATTAATCATTTTTGTTGGCAATCTTATTCCATACATTTTGCACATCTTGTTCTTCTGAATTAAATTGACGTTCTTCCTCTTCTTTGAGGAAATTTCGGTCAAGACCCATAATTTTTAGATAGGCGCAAATAAAAGTTGTTTTTAAATTAATACTTGAAAAAAGTAATAAATAATAATTATTCTATTTTATGAAAATCCATCCGAAATAGGTAATTATGTAATATGTGTTTGTTTTTCACATTCAACCGTTAATGATTTATTGTGATGTCCCTTGATGGGATATTAATATTCAGTGGTTCTATAAAATGAGAATTTTTGAAAACATTTTTCTCTTAGGATTCATATCAACATGAATGCTTGTAGAGCCGAGAAGGTTGATATCCCAAAAAATGGAACTTAAGTTTTTGGAAAAGTTGATATTTCAGCGCTTTTATAATCAATAGCTCGATCAAAATGGTCAACGAAAGTTGTTAAAACCTAACAATAATAAAATATCCCATTCAAATTAAGTGGTAAACGGTTGTAATCAGACAAGGGGTTCAGGTACTTTGCTTCAGGAAAAGAAAATCCATCATATTAACTTCCTTAAAGAAGTTATTGTGATACCCTCCACGTCGGGTTTTTGGGGAGGGGTCTTCCAGACCCGGAGGGTAAATTCGAATATGGATCTACACCGATCTCAACTTTGTCTGTGGTTCCGGCCGGCCGTAGCATTTTTTTTCGGGGAAACTTTACGGCCACAGTTTCATCCGATTTTCACCAAGTTTTCACACGAATTTCTTTAGCCGGTAAAGAACAATGTAAAGAGGGCGATTTTTGAATTTCGAAAAAATGGCGGAGATATGTCTATTGAAATTTTAAAAAATTCGCTGCGGCCGAACCGTTGCACAGTGGGGTGAAATCCCAAAAAAGTGATCAAAAGTCTATAGCTTCGGTTCAAACCGATGTAGAGACTTGAAATTTCGCAAAATGAATGTTCAATACTTAAGTAGGAGTATAAAAGATCGCAACGGCAAAATTTTCTACTGAGGAAGTTTTTATAAGCCTATAATCGTAGAAAATAGAAGTTTTTTCTGAAATAAAATACAATCATCATAGTAGGTACTTGAATAAATAGGGGAAAAATACTGCAAGTTTAACTGGTGAAAAGATAAAATTTATTCAGTAAAAAAAAAAAAAAAAAAAAAAAAAAAAAAAAAAAAAAAAAAAAAAAAAAAAAAAAATTATTAGGTTCTTAGTCTATCTCCATAGTTTCACAAACAAGTTCATTTTGAATAATTAACAGTTTCTTCGCATCCTCTTCTAATTCGAACGATCGCGATTCCCATTGAGGGCGTAATGAAGAAATTTTTGGATCTGATGATATCAGTAGATTGTGAATGATGTCTTCATTTGTAGATATCCTCGAACATTTTCTTGTATTATGAAGTCTAAATTGTCTAAATTCTTTATTTCGTGCTTCCTGAGCCTCTTCCGACATCCATCCAATGGGCATTGGAATCGATTCGATTATTTCTTTAGAATGCAGAAGAATTGTATGCATAGAAGCCGGCATGTAATACCAACTATACAATGAAATAAAGTTGATATGTATTTAAACAGTACTTTTCGAAATCGGTCGTGTTAACTTTCTGGCCACAAGCAAGAACTTGAAGAATAATGTACAACCTATAGATAAGGTTTTCATCTACTCCAGTAATATTGGCAGCAATACTCCAGTTCCGGAAAAATTTTCGTGCTGTATTACCATCATTTGTTGATCCACCTCCTTGTTTCGGTATATCGACTAATATCCCCAGTTTTTCTTTCAATCCAGTTTGGATGAACTTCTTGGCTTCCTCTTTCTTCGTTTTCTCTTCCGGTGATCGAACACTCCATTTTTTAAATGACAGGCGATATCCAATGTGAAGCACACATTCGAAAAATCTTATCCAAGCATGAAGGGAAGAACGCCATATGTACACGAAGATTCGTCGTAAGGTCTTTCCACCAAGTCCGATAGGGAGTTCATTTGTGAGGGCTTTGCACCACAAATGCAACAAGTTGACGAAGAAAGTGTATCAGTGATGTATTGTCGAACTTTTCCATCTATCATAGTCAGATGAAAGTCGTGATGAACAATGAAATCAGTGTCGTTGATCAAAATTTGAGTAGGCCGAAGTGTCTCGATTTCCGTTTTCACCTTTTTAACTTCATCTATAACTTTAGAAGATGTTTCTTTTTCAAATGAAAAGCTTATGGGTCGGCAGAGTCTAGTCGATGAAGGGCGATTATTTATCCAGCATTGGACGACATCACTATTTTCGGAGGGTACAGAGGAAAGCTGCAGTGGTACTGTCGAAATCATAAAAACACTTTCGTCTGATTTTTCTACATCAGTAAAATTCTGTTTGTATTTACTATGTCCTGATGAGCCATCACAACCCCATTTCCATGATAATTTCAAAATTTTTGAATGCAGAGGAGCGTTTGTTGTTGTTGGAGGAAGTGACGAGATTAATCTTGAAGTTGTATGATCCACAAGGCTTTGCAAGTCGATGCGAACTCCATTTTCGGTTACCAAAATTGAAGGGTAGCAATCTCGTTTAGCTTCTTGAAGTCGTGTGTAAGAGGGGAAAACTGAGAGTCTTTTCGGTTTTAATGTTGATCGAATTTTTTCATATTGGCTTCTCGATAAGCCTACATCAATATATAAAGCTAGAGCTTCCTCTTTTGACAACGCTGCAGGTTCCTCGTTGCTTTCTGCAGCATCCTCAGACATCAAAACATTCACGGTGTTAGCAATGCTTTTTTTCCCTGAAGATCTCAATTTATGTTCAAAGGCGTATAGTAGCTCTGCGAGAGAGAATTTTTCGCTAATCGATCGAGCTCGGCGTCTTTTTGCAGATTCGCTCAACGATGAAAACTCCTTTTCGGACGACCCATAACCGAAGAACTCGACGAACTAGATAAAGACGAGACATCGTCATTGACGTTCGAATTCGATGACCATTCAAAAAAGCACTCATTCAACCAAAAACTATGCTTCTCGAAAAAGCGAAGTTTGTTCCTCGAACATTCGTTCCACCTCTTGTTAAATTTAGTGAGAAACCTTTTATCAAGTTTTTCCACAAGTTCTGGAAAATCACTGTCTCGAATAATATGCGTACTGCACAAATAATTCGTTAATAATTCGACATTACGAGATTTGCTCTCTATCAAAATGTTCGCCAATTCGCAGTTTTTTACTTTTATGACATCCATAGTGAAGAGCACAAAAGAAGACGAAGTGACGAGGAGAGAAGATCAAGTCCAACTGTTGGTTTTATGAACAATTGAGGCGGTAGGAGGAAAAGGGGCACATGAGCTCATGTGCCCTTTTTCGGGAGATTGCATTTTTCGCATCCTTACTTTAATAATAATAGTGAACAAATAATAGTGAAAATTGGTTTTGGCTTCAGGATAAGTGCAGGGATCATATAAAACAATCGGAAGGAAGATTGAGGGTGAAAAAGTTATGTTTTTACTCATTAAAAACTTTAAACGCTTATATCTCAAAACCTACTTTTCCGTATGTGCCCCTTTTCCACCTACCGCCTCAATTATAACACGTCGATGATGCTAATCCTTAACATTCATCTCTTATCGCTAAGTTTGTGTTTATTTATTGGACTTTGTTTCTCGGTAGGGACTATCGTACATAACTGTAAGCCAGTCTCATTGATTTATAAAATTAAATTTATTAGTATGCAATAGGTAGGTATCCCTACAGTCAGCTCTAAATGCTTTTCTTGCTTGATTAGAAAAATGTAGATTAAATGCCCTATTTTCAAGGGTAATTTTTGATGTGGACGCCAAGGACGCAGACGGACGCAGCTGAAAATTTCAGGGAATATTCTTTGAACTATTAAAACATTTTTCATGCAAGTTTCACTGGGAGGAAAAAGGAGGTTTTTTTGTAGATCAGTTTAAGCTTATATTGATGTAAAAATTAGGCGATTTTATTTATTTCTATTTTCGACAGTCAACAATACCCACATCAATTTTTTCCTTTACTTTCTAGATCATATTAGGACTAATTAAAAATAAACTTGAGTCCATTGTTCCTCAGGTCTATCAATACACTATTTTTGTTTAAATAGTGAATTTTTCAACGATTTCACGATTTTGGCCCTACAGATGACTGCCCACCATTCTTAAGTGAAAATTCAGCCCTATAACTCGAGACTAAGATGCCTGAGAGGTTAATTGAGCCAAAAAAAAAATCATTTAGGTCATAATAAATAGTTCAAAAAATGGACTTTTGATCACTTTTTTGGGATTCACCCCACTGTGCGTTGGTCCGATTTTCACCAATCACTCCTTTATTTTTTAAGAATTTTCGGTGTAAAAAAATTGCCACTTTTTAATTATTACTTTTTTTTTAGCAGCGAGAAATTTCATACTTCTACCTATTACGAGAGGAACATCCCAAGGCCAAAGAGCCCATTATTTCTACCTGACACTTAGAAAAATTTTCGAAAAAAAAAATTGTGGTCAAACTATAAAAATTTGAACGAGAGAATATAGATAGGCTGTGAGTAAAGAGAGGAATTGGGGTTGAATCAGGAGGTTTTACTGGCTACTGCAATGCTGTGCTGTCTTCCTGGATAGCATTTCAATAAAAATAAGGGGAAAAGAGAAAAAGTAGCTTTGAAAACATGTGGTATAAGAATAGATCAAAGGGCACTCTTTCACCTATGCTTCCATGGCTCAATTGGTTGTGCGTTCTAGAAACCCCAATTGTAGGTTCGAAACCCACTGGGGGCCCACTTTTTTTTTCTACTCTTTTCCTCTTTTTACTCGGTATTGAAATTAATAATGATATTGATGAACAATGAAAAACAGCATCTAAAGAAACGGAAAAATGCCACTAGGCAGAAAGAGCACAGGGAAGACTTCTGAATTTTCTTTCTGTTGTAATCTGACATTCATAAGCGATAACCAATAGTGGCGAGAGAGGCTCTATCTCTTGGGGAACCATTTGAAACTGCGTGGCTGAATAAGAGAGTTTTCTAACCCTTCCCTAATAAACCCTATAGGGATGTAGGCCCAGTAAAAAGATAGATTGTGGCAGACCTGACGTAGCTTTATACGAAACGAGTCGTGAGATACCGTTATTATTTCTTCCTCATTATTGGGCTTAATTTATTAATTTTTATTTCGTAAAGTTTTTAGGAAATGAATTTTCCTAGCCAGTGGTGCTTCAGAATATTATTTTTTGAATATCATGGGAAATGCCCAAGTGTAAAAAAAAGGATTTAGATTTCGGATGCTCCAAAAATAACTCTTCAATATGGTATTTAGTGAAAATTAAGATCTAAGCAACTGAAAATTGCATATGTAAGATTGGGGAAAAAATTAGATAAATATTATTTGAATGTCTTTATTTAGAAATTTTCATGAAGAAATTTCGATGATGAGAAGCCTCATATTTAGAGGACGTATTGGTATCCAGATCTGTAAGGGTACGAGACGTGTTCGTAGGTGAGGGGAAGTTCGTGCCTTTTGTAGATCTGGTGTTCAGGCTGAGTGTAGCTGAGTTCGTTTCCGTAGTAGGGGTATCCGTAGACGTAGGGTTTGTCTTGGTATTGCTTTCCGTAGAAAGGGTACTCGTAGCCGGTTCTGTAGGTGTGGGCGATGTCGTAGATGTGAGGGTATTCGTTTCTGTACATTTCAGGGTAAATTGTTTCTCCTGTCCGTAGGGGTAGACGTAGGAAGACATGTGTTTGCCATAGAAGGGGTACTCTTGTCTGTAAACTGGGGTACGTTCGCCGTAGACTCCGCCGTAAAGGTACGGGAAAGCACGGAGGATCTGCTGTCCGTAGTATTTCTGCCGACTGGGATTTCACGGAAAAGATCGCTTTCGACGTTTCCGACGACTCCGAGGTCACGGACTGGCTTGTAGAGTTGAACGACGGGGACTTCGGTGACGGTTTGCTCAGTCACGATGGGCTTGACGACTTTTTCGACGGAGACGACTGGGATGTCGGTCTTAAGAAGAGGAGTTTCGGTGTACTGGGTAGAACCTCCCAAAAACGGACCTTCGACGCCTTAACACCCTGGATTCCTTCAGTCTGAACACCAACGGGTTTTCCAATGACGCGGAAGATTCCTCCTTTGCCAGCAACACTGCAAATATTCATATTATTTCTAATATCTAAAAAGCGATCATAAACTTACCCTCGCTCAACAGTCAATCCTGAAGTCCACGGGTAAAGGGATCCTTCTTTGTAGACTGGTTCGAGGCCGATCGTGCGCCTCCAACCGGAATCTCATATCCGATGAAACCTCCTTCCCTATAAACATCAAAATTATGAATGTTTTCCAAAAGCAAAAATTAAGCATTACCTAGATTCAGGGATCAATGCAGCGGAAGCGAGTCCGACAAAGGCGAAAAGCACCTGAAGTAAAGAAACGAAAATAAATATTGAATATCAAGAATTTTTGTTATTATTAACTCACGAGAGGATTCATGTTGATTTGGATCCTAGAGGAAACTGATTTGAAACGTTCAAAATTTGTCTTTTATACCATTTTTGGAAACAATTAATATCCCATCAAAACAAGACCCACTTATGAAAATCTTCAGTATTAGCCTAATTGCTTTGTCTTAGAATATTCACTAAGACTTATTAAAGGCAACGTATGGTAACATATCCTTCATGTACAATCCTGGATGGTGATAATCAGATGTGAAGTCGTTCCGAAAAAGGGGAGACGGACGGCCGGCACCACAGACAACCTCATGACAGCCAAGATTATTCCGCCGATAATCTTCCCTTCAGAAAACTCTTTTTCAGATACTGTAAATTTGGCGAACATGAAGCAAAATTATAGTCATGACTTTAAAAAAATTCTTTTGATGGATAGGACGCTCTTCTCTACCTTCCAGCATTTCTGATCCCTACTCCTCAGATCTATTAATTATTTAAACTTTTTTTTTTTTTTTTATTACAACTTTTTATTTCCCTGAAATCTTCTATCCGTTCCGGGACCCATAAACACCCAGGAACTGGAGCAAGAATCCCCAATGAGGGTTCTATTTATTTCCAAAAAAAAATGTTTTTTACAAAAACTTTTGGCACGGGAACCTTATCCTAGTGGTATAACCCATAAATGCGCCAAATTTAAGTTTTCTAGGTCAGCAACTCCAGATGATATTGAGCTTTATGACAATTCTGCAGCTCCAGTACTTTAAAAATTTTTTATATTTTCAAACATGAAACCGCTCAACCGCTGTTTCTAAAAAGGCAAACGGTCAAGAGTAGAGTCGTTCAATAAACTAAAATGCAAAGGGCCCGGAAGGTCACTCATGCTTTATTTTAGTTTTAAGTAACGTAAAAATCTAGCAGTTATAATTAGCTAATTATTCGTGCTTGTTTTTCGGGGTCCATCCGCTAATGAATTATTTGTCCAGTCTTTGATGAGATATTAATTTTCTACGTTACTATAAAAGAAGAATTTCGCACAATCGAAATCAGTTTCACAAAAGGATCCAAATCAACATGAATCCTCTCGTTAGTATATAAAATGACCAAAAAATGTACATATTAATAATGTGCTATTTTAGGTTCTCTTTGCCTTTATCGGACTCGCTTCTGCCGGATTACTCCCAGGATATGGGTAATTATTTGTTTTTTTCACTTAGTGTACCAAGGTGTTAGCCATCCAAGCTCATTCAAAAACCACACAATAGCCCTTTGTTCCCCGAATGACAATCCTTAATCATCAGTGAAGTATTTTACAGACAAGTTTACATTCCTGGAGGATTGATCGGCGTCCATCAAGGCAGAAATGTTGGTTTCGGACCAGTAGCCCAGAAAGAAGGAAAACTTTGGACTTCGGGATTGTTGTCAGGAAGAGGGTAAACATTGTTCTTCAATTTGGGACCATTTTATTATATAAATGCTTTTAGTGTTCCTGGCCGTGAAGGTATCGTTGGAATCACCGGAAAACCAATTTTGTTGGAATCGAACAGGGTCTTCAGACTGAAGGAATTCACGGAGCTGAATTGAGAACTCCTGTGCTTAAGACCGAAATCCCAGTCGAAAAACTCTCAAAGCCGATTGCTGAGAAAATCCTGACTGAAGTCCCCGTCGTTCAACTCTACAAGCCAGTCCGTGACCTCGGAGTCGTCGGTAACGTCGAAAGCGATCTTTTCCGTGAAATCCCAGTCGGACAGAAATACTACGGACAGCAGATCCTCCGCGCTTTCCCGTACCTTTACGGCGGAGTCTACGGCGAACGTACCCCAGTTTACAGACAAGAGTACCCCTTCTATGGCAAACACATGTCTTCCTACGTCTACCCCTACGGACAGGAGAAACAATTTTACCCGAAATGTACAGAAACGAATACCCTCACATCTACGACATCGCCCACACCTACAGAACCGGCTACGAGTACCCTTTCTACGGAAAGCAATACCAAGACAAACCCTACGTCTACGGATACCCCTACTACGGAAACGAACTCAGCTACACTCAGCCTGAACACCAGATCTACAAAAGGCACGAACTTCCCCTCACCTACGAACACGTCTCGTACCCTTACAGATCTGGATACCAATACGTTCTCTGAATTTGAGGCTTTTCATTATAGAAATCCCTTCCTGATTTTTTAATAAAAATTTAAGGATAACTCTTTTTCTTTTCTTTATCATCAAACGCTGAAGACCTCGGGGTACGGTACATCTCTGCTTTTCGGGAGAGGGTTTGCCTGCAGTATGTTTATCGTTACCTGTAAAAATTGCTTAGATTAGTCTTTAATAAATAGCAAGACCCCCTGGAATTTTTTCCAACCTGTTTTTACTCTGATGTGAGGCTTTAAAACAAGAATACCAACGTATTCCAGAAAATTTCAAAATTTTCCCCTTGGCCAACTTGAGCTCTTAACAGTGTCCTCTATAGCCACCAAACCTTAAAGCTTGCTTTGGCGTCAAGTCAAACTCTTGAACCGTCTCAACCTCAACTCATCCCCCTCAACTTGTGTAAAAATACATTTGACATTCTAAATAGAAAGGTTGTAGTCCATAGGAATACCAGTTTTCAAGAAAATTTTGTCAGATGCGCATTATCTTCCTTTTGGACATCACAAACAGACATTCGATCCAAATCAGCGGATATCGTAGCTCCGCTCTCTGGCATTTGACTCGCTTTTCGTCATGTAAACCCAATAATTCTCAACCTCAACTCACTCCTACTTGTCTTTAGAAATGTTTTTGGACATTCTAAAATGATTGGAGACGATCCCAGGCGTCTAGAGTACGAAGGATCAATCTAATTTTGTCAGAATGGTATTCCTTATCGTCTTTTTTACCACACCAATTGCTTCAGATGCTCACATAACCTATATTTGGACGGAGATTGCCATAGCCTTGGCTTCAGCTAATTTTTTGAATTCATTTTAGGGTTAAAAACAATCTTTTTTTTTTTTAATTTTATTACATATTTCCTTCTCATTACATTTTCGTTTAGTTTGAGACTTCATGTCTGCAGATGGCTGCAAAAAGTAACAATTTTTGGTACATCTTGGAATGATAAGGTAGGAGGAAAAATTACCTGATTTTCAGTCAGAGGAGTCTATAATGACCCATGGAAAGGGGTAGGCAAGAAAGGTGTTCTCGGCCTTCCAGACACGTAACGATATCCAAGAGGATACTGATAATAATATCCGCCGCTAAGAGGATCGACGTAGGCGGGGTAGTAGCTCGTTTCTTCCGGCTGCTTCACAAACGGGAAAAATGGGAAACCTTTAAAAATATCGAAAAACGTCGGAAAGTTGAAATAAAAAGGAAAAGGCCTAAAAACACTTTCTTTTCCGAAAATCGGCGAGTATTTGTGATGGAAGGGAGGAGAAACGACTTCTTTCCCTTCTTGAGATTCAAAGGATTCGGCGAATCCATAAATCGGAATTACATTTGCAACATTTTTTTCTTCGACTTCTGATTCTACCTCGCTAAAAAATATTTCAGTCATTAAATTTTCAAAATTTTAAATTTACCTTCTTAATACATTGGCAGAAGCGACACCGAAAAGCTAAGAAAAGCTAAAAAGAGGAAAAAAATTATTGGGCTTCAAATAAAAAACTTACTTACGGCAGACTTCATTTTTTTCGTTCAAAGTTACCAAAACTGAAGAATTGAAATAATTTCAGACGTTTTTATACATCAAAAGTCAATTATATCGGAAATCAATAATGGAAGTCGTTAAGATAATCCAGAAAATTAAGATTTCACTGTTTTGTTTTTCACTCGTCGATGACATTCGCATTTTTTCGGCTCTTGAGATGCGGTTTGAACACGAAGTCGGCAAAATGATTTCTCGGAATATGACATCTGCTTTGATAAAAGGTGCATGAAGAATAGGATTCACGAAACGGCGCGGCACCTGTTGCCGCCAATTTGCTCCCAATAGAGAAACTCTTTTTCCATCTGCCCATTTTCTAGGAAATAAACCTGCTTTTAAAAGCTTTTCACAAACATTTCTTCACAAGAAAAAGAAAAAAAAATCAAGGATGTTCTTCCATTTTGGATGTTTATTTTTAAATCTCTCCATCGCCCTTTCGGAACCCCTCGTCGGCGCGAATCTCCGCCATTTTGCATTAAAAAATTAGAAAAATAAAAAAATTGGTGTACCTACACAAACAGGCCTTATTTAAAAGAATTTTCACTTTCTCACTTCTTAAAGGGGACATTTTCCGCAAATAGGGAGGAGAGAGAGAAAATAAAAATCTTTATTTCCCAAAAAACGACCTTCTAATTCTTTTTTCAGCATAATTTTAACGTTTAAGGCTCCGTTATATTGAAGTCAGAGTCCTTGACCACCTACCCACGAGATGAACGCTTCTTCTGGTTCTATATGGATTTTCACATTTCGGATAAGAAGGGGAAAAGATGAAAAAACCGTTTAAGGCTCCGTTTATTGAAGCCAGAGTCCTTGACCACCGACCCACGAGAAGAAGCTTCCTTTGTTTCTATATGGATTTTTACATTTCGGATAAAAAAGGGAAAAGATAAAAAAACCTTTATAAGGCTCCTTTATATTGAAGTCAGAGTCCTTGACCACCCAACCACATATAAAAGCTTCTTCTGCTTCTGCATGGGTTTTCCACTTTTCGGAAAAGAAGAAGAAAAGATGAAAAAACCGTTTAAGACTCCGTTATATTGAAGTCAGAGTCCTTGAACACCGACCCACGAGATGAACGCTTCTTCTGTTTCTATATAGATTTTTCACATTTCGGATAAGAAGGAGAAAAGATGAAAAAACCGTTTAAGACCCCGTTATATTGAAGTCAGAGTCCTTGAACACCGACCCACGAGATGAACGCTTCTTCTGTTTCTATATGGATTTTTCACATTTCGGATAAGAAGGAGAAAAGATGAAAAAACCGTTTAAGACCCGTCATATTGAAGTCAGAGTCCTTGATCACCGACCCACGAGAAGAAAGCTTCTTCTGCTTCTGCATGGGTTTTCCACTTTTCGGAAAAGATGGAGAAAAGATGAAAAAACCGTTTAAGACCCCCTCCTATTGAAGTCAGAGTCCTTGATCACCGACCCACGAGAAGAAAGCTTCTTCTGCTTCTGCATGGGTTTTCCACTTTTCGGAAAAGAAGGAGAAAAGATGAAAAAACCGTTTAAGACCCCGTTATATTGAAGTCAGAGTCCTTGACCACCGAACCACGAGATAAACGCATCTTCTGTTTCTGTACGGGTTTCAGAAGCATTGTTAATTTACATTAAATCATTTTGTTAAATAATAAATATCCTGCATTTTCCGCTCTCTGACGACTCATCGAGAGAAATTCGTTCTCGGAACCGAGAGATGGCGTCCGATGACGTCACTTGGATGACATCACCGTTGCAGTTGCAGTCCCCTCTTTCGAAAAAGTCCTTCACTCCCGGCTTCTCATCTACTTTTTTTCGGGGCCCACTCCGTAGAGGGGTGAAGGGACGAACCCAAAAGAGGGGAATGCATTCCATTTTCGAATTCAGTCACACGTGGGATACAAACGGAGATCCCACAATGGAGATAGGCGACACCAAATTACGAAGCGGTAAACATATTTTATTTAAATTTATTTATTATTTATTTAAACAATCATCTTATAAAAAACCGTAAAATTAATAATTTATAGTTTTTTAAATTAATTATCAAATTTTTTTTATTTCTCCACAAAATGTTAATAATTAACATTTAATTTTTGACAAGAAAGTTGTTTACTTCCCAAAATATTGCGTAGTTTGGTCTGACCCTGACCGAATCTTTGCGTCTCTACAAGTAAAAAAACTTAATAACATAATTTTTAAATAATATTTAAATAAATAAATGTGTTTCCAAAGCATCAACGAGGTCTGCTAAAAAAGAAAAAAAGTTTTAGACAAATTCCACCCAAGGAATTTCGAACTTCCCAGGCAAGTTTTGTCGAAATAGTTAGTTAGGAAAGGGCGGAGGGGGGTCATTGAGGATAGGACGCTACTAAATCTATCAGAAAGGAATCTAGGGAGGACTAGAGGTACAGATGGCGCCCTCTGAAAAACAACAAAAGACGTTTTTCCCTATAGAAATTTCAAAAGGTTCCAAAAACTTCAGGTATAAAATCCACTAATTTGCTGAAGCATCTGCCTTAATTGGCCCTTTTATTTATAACGCTAATTAAACAATTGGCTCATCTTTAATGGGATTTCGATGTTTTTACAAAGGAAATGGGGATGCAAATGCAGACACGCCTAGATGGAAGTACGGATCAGTAATTTCATTTTTTCTATGAGCTTCCCTTAGGACGTTCTATTATTTTTTCGTTTTATCAATGAAAATAGGACGCCATGAGGGATGCAGACAGGTGTTGATTCACCCCAGTCAACAATGGCGCCCTCTGAAAATATTGCCAAGAAAATTTCGTTAGTAATAACACGAAAGGCCGAAGAACGACAAAAAAACGTTAGAATTAACTGCCAATAAAATGCAGCAAATGACCGTTTAAAAGTCCGTGGCTATAAAAATCGTAAGCCAATAAATATATTTTTTTAAACAAAAAGTCTAGTAATCCTCTAAATTTTATGGACAGTTTGATCTTTTACGGAGTTTTTAAACCTTTGACTCAAAAATAAGTTATTGTTTTACCCTCCGGGCACGTTTTAGGGTGAGGATCTTCTAGAGCCCGTAGTTTTCGCGTTTTTTACAGAATTTAAAAATCCGTGGCTATAAAAATCGCAAGCCTATAAATATCTTTTTTTTTAACAAAAAGTCTAGTAATCCTCTAAATTTATGGACAGTCTTTTTCGGAGTTTTAAAACTTTGACTCAAAAGAAGTTATTGTGATACTCTCCGTGGAACGTTTTTAGGGAAAGGGTCTTCTTGACCCCGTAATTTTCGCCTGTTTTACAGTACTTACGTTTTTTTTTTCGCATAATCAGACTGTCATCTCGTTTTTGCCCCTTTTTAGGCTATTTTACTTTTTTTACGCAAAAATATTAATTTTTTAAAAACAAAATGGTGTTTTTCCTCCATTTTTCAGGATTTTTGTAAGTAAATACCTATGGTTTTTTTGGTCAAATTTGACACTAATAATTTTTCCCAGGATATCTTTTTTTAAAAAACTGAAAACGTTTTTACTCGATTTATTTGATCGCTCAAAAAACATCCTTAAACCTAAATTTTGGCGATTTTCTAGGGTTTATTGGCGAAAAAACCATTTGACCACGTAGTTTTTGTCTATTTAACAGAATATTCGTATATTTATTTTTTTTTTTTCGCCTAATCAGACCATTATCTCGTTTTTGCCCCTTTTTAGGATATAAATTGACTATTTTTGCGCAAAAATATTAATTTTTTATAAACAAAATGGCGTTTTTCCTCCATTTTCAGGATTTTTTAAAGTAAATATGGGTTTGTTTGGTCAAATTCGACACTAAATAATTTTTCCCAGGATACCTTTTTTTAAAAAACTGAAAACGTTTTTACTCAATTTATTTGATCGCTCAAAAAATATCATTTAACCTAAATTTTGGCGATTTTCTAGAGTTTATTGGCGAAGAAACCATTTTAGCCCGAATCTCCGACGGCTTTTCGACTCGAAAACCCCAATTCAACCCCCTATTTAACAGATTTTCGCCATAGAAGAACCAATTTTCGGTAGTTTTCCTCAATATCTCGATCAGGCTTCAGAGAAACCTCGGTTTCCAGAGTTTCTTTGGGCGTTTTTTCGGTCAAAAATTACCAATTTTACCCGGATTTAGGGATTTTATCCCTCCTTGAAATAAAATCCTTGGAACACCCCTGCTAGTATGAATATCTACGATTTAATGTAAAGGAGTTAGCTATAAACTCGTCATTAAAACCTTTTATAAAAAGAGGTCAACTAATTTTTAAAAAAAGTTATTGTGATTCTCTCCGTAGATCGTTTTTAGGGAAAGGGTCTTCTTGACCCCGTAGTTTTGTCTGTTTAACAGAATATTCGTTTTTATTTATTTTTTCGCCTAATCAGACTGTTATCTCGTTTTTGCCCCTTTTTAGGTTATAAATTGACTATTTTTAAGCAAAAATATTAATTTTTTATAAACAAAATGGCGTTTTTCCTCCATTTTTCAGGATTTTTGTAGTAAATATGGGTTTTTTTGGTCAAAGACACTAAGTAATTTTTTCCCAGGTTACCTTTTTTAAAAAACTGAAATCGTTTGAACATCCTTTAACCTAAATTTTGGCGATTTTCTTCGGTTTATTGGCGAAGAAACCATTTTAGCCTGAATCTCCGACGGCTTTTCTACTTGAAAACCACAATTTCACCCTCTCTTAACAGATTTTCGCTATAGAAGATCCAATTTTCGGTAGTTTTCCTCAATATCTCGATGAGACTTCTGAGAATCCTCGGTTTCCAGAGTTTTTTGGGCGTAAATCGCTCTTTTATGTCAAAAAAATACCAATTTTACCCGGATTTCGAGAGTTTTATCCCTCCCTGAAATAAAATCCTTCCCCTGCTAGTATGAAAATCCACGATTTAATGTGAAGGAGTTACCCATAACTCATCATTAAAACCTTTTATAAAAGAGGTCAAAGAACGACTAATTTACCAAACAGCTTTGTCAAGTAGCAAGCAGATAGCTTATCTGAACATAGTACACAGACTTAAGTTATCCTGTTATCCATTGATAAAAAAATAACAAGAATCCCACCCCTTCTCACCCCTTTACGATTATAAAGCGTCTTCTTTGAACATAAAACTTAACAAAAGAGCGACGCCATTTTAGAAAACCAAGGAAGTTTATAAACCTGTATGTAGACGGATAAAAAAGGGCTTTTTTTTCTCCCTTCTCACTCCCTGAAACTGTACGTTAAGTGCCTCTACACCTTGCGGTACATCAGACCGGTCTCTCTAAACCCTTTTTTCGCTATCAACCCCTTTGAGATCAAGGTCGAAAACAGGAAGGAAGGTCGAATAATGAATTTTAAATTACTTGAAAAGACGTTCACTCGAGTTTTAAGTTTCTCATGTTAAAAAAAACGAGAAGTTTCGATCAAGTTATTCATAAACGTTGAGCATTAGCAATAACCGCAGTTTGAAACTTCTGGAGCATGCGCAGAAGGATTTGGACGACTAATTCGGCGTCGTTCAAATCTGAATTCATCTGAAGTGCAAATCCTTCTGCGCATGCTGTTTCAGGAAGTCTCTAGTCTGCCAAAAATGCAAAGGATTTAATCCAAAGAGCGAGGTGAAAATTCGTGAAAAAGTGGTTTCTAAGTCTCCCAAAGAAGCCAGCAAAAAAGAGCCAAAGAGCCCAAAAAACTTCCAAAAATCCGATAGAATCAAGGATTTAGTCCAAAGAGCGAGGAGAATAACTGAAAATCACGTGAAAAAGTGGTTTCTAAGTCAAAAAACGAGAAAACCACCCAAAGAAGCCAGCAAAAAGAGAGATTCTTCTAAAGAGCCCAAAAAAACTTCCAAAAATCCGATAGAATCAAAGGATTTAGTCCAAAGAGCGAGGAGAACAACTGAAAATCTCGTGAAAAAGTGGTTTCTAAGTCAAAAAAAACGGAAAACCCCAAAGAAGCCAGCAAAAAGAGAGCCCAAAAAAACTTCCAAAAATCCGATAGAATTAAAGGTTTTAGTCCAAAGAGCGAGGAGAAAAAGAAAATCATGTGAAAAAGTGGTTTCTAAGTCAAAAAAAAGAGGAAACTTCCCAAAGAAGCCAGCAAAAAGAGATTCTTCTCTAAAGAGCCAAAAAAACTTCCAAAAATCCGATAAATTGAAAGACCAAAGAGCAAGGAGGACAACTGAAAATCACCTGAAAAAGTGGTTTCTAGTCAAAAAACGAGGAAACCTCCAAAGAAGCCAGCAAAAAGAGAGATTCTTATCTAAAGAGCCCAAAAAAACTTCCAAAAATCCGATAGAATTAAGGTTTTAGTCTAAAGAGCGAGGAGAACAACTAAAATCACGTGAAAAAGTGGTTTCTAAGTCAAAAAACGAGGAAACCTCCCAAAGAAGCCAGCAAAAAGAGAGATTCTTCTCTAAAGAGCCCAAAAAAACTTCCAAAAATCCGATAGAATCAAAGGATTTAGTCCAAAGAGCGAGGAGAACGACTGAAAATCGTGTGAAAAAGTGGTTTCTAATCAAAAAACGGGAAATCTCACATAGAAGCCAGCAAAAAGAGAATTCTTAGCCAAAAGAGCCCAAAAATCCGATGAATTAAAGGTTTTAGTCTAAAGAGCGAGGGGAACAACTGAAAATCACGTGAAAATGGTTTTAAGTCGAAAAAACGAGGAAACTCCAAAGAAGCCAGCAAAAAGAGAGATTCTTAGCCAAAAGAGCGCGGAAATTCTCATTAAATGATAAAATTTTTATGTGGGCAAAAGTCGCGGAAAACGTCTAAAAATGGGCGAATTTTGATATTTATTTCGAACCCCAATTTTCCAAATTTAGGGTGTTTTCCTGGTTCTTTTGAACGAGATAGTGATGAAAAATATTTCCCCAAATACCAAAGTTTGAAATGAATTTTCTCTGATGAGATGGTTAGAAGCTGTTTAAAGGAAAAAAAATTGTTCGGTACCCTTAAGTTCAATACCTGAATCAGGTAAAGGAATTTCGACCCTCAAAACGCTTTTCAAAGATTTTCGCATCTGGTATACACCTGGTTTCTTCCCAGAATTGCCACTTTTTCAACGAAAAAGTCTTCCCATCTTTCGGCCAAGAGTAACTCCCCCTTTTTGCCCGAGTTTTTCGGCCGAAAAACGCCCTTTTTCACAAGATTTTTGTTGTTTCGACGCTCTTGTAACCTTCGCGTTAGTTCCATGGGCCAAAAATATCCATTCTATCGGATTTTCCCATTTTCTTGGTATACTGTTCAAAAAACTCTATTTTTTACTTAATTTTCGAGATTTTTTCGATTTTTGCCCGGAAATGCAAATTTTACGACGCTTTTTCTCGTTTTTATCCATTTTTCTGCCAAAAGAATTTGTGGCTTCTCGGTTATTGGCTGCAAAAATAAAATTTCAGCGAATCTATAAAATACGTGGGCGTAATAGATGAAAATATCAAGTTTTTTGACGTTCTTTTCTCATTTTTCCAACGTAAACTTCTCGAAAAGTAACAGTGGGATGTCTTCCTTCCGGTGGTGGCTTTCACGATAAAAATAGCCTCGACATTATTGTTTCCTATTCTATTCACGTTCTGAACCTCATTTAAGTCGAATTCTTTTCTAATTATAGCTTCAAGAACGAATTATACTGCGGACTCGAAATAATAAGCCTTGTGTAAAAACATTAAAGCGTTTCTTTTTTTACGCCAACCGTCTTCAGCACCCCAAAATAGGGGAGAGACCCCTCGTAGACAAGCCTATGGACCTAGGGTACTAATAATTAGCTTATTATAACGGACCTAGAGCTATAGAAAACGCACTTTTTAAATCCTCTCCCCCGAAATGACAACAAGCCTACCTAATTAAAATTTTTTTTGTCTGCGCATTTTTCTTTTTTTCAAAAACGAGTATTTTCGGTAAACGAGATTCAGAAAACAAGAATGTTTATCCGGATGATAAACGGTTTGATTTTGAAATTTATCGGAGGGCAATCACCTCGATATGGGGAAGGGAAAGTCTGATGCATTGTCAGCAGTGTTGACATCTTGTTAAACTGATAAATGAACTATAAAAACATTTTTGTTATGCTAAGCTGATCTTTTTTGTTTAGAAACGTAAAAATTTTGATTCAAACTTTTGTTTAGTTTAGAAAGTTTATCAAATAGCAAGCAAACACCTTAAAATCCGATAAAATGTAAGTTTTTTGGCCAATCGAGCCAACCAAGAAAAATGGATGTTTCTTCACAAAAGAGATAGAAAAAAAATCCGATAAAACTTAGATTTTTGGCTAAAAGAGCTAGAAAAACGGGACGAAGAGCCAGAAACACGTTTTTTTCGAAAGGACCTCAAAAACTTCCTAAAATTCAGTTTTTGAATCGTAAAAATTTTATTGAAACTATTTTTTTACGTTTAGAAAGTTAACCTCGTCAGGCCGGAAATAGTAAAGGCCTTTATAGTTAACGAGACAGCTGGATTCTGGTTGTGGTCCCAGGAACTTCTTTTTTTTTTCTTCTTCTTTTCTCTCTCCTTTTTTTTTCAACCCGAAGACAACAGAGGAATGTCATGCAAATGAATTCGATTCTCGGAAAAAAGAGGATCCGCGGGTGATTCAGTGGACGGGATTTCGATCAAAAAAACGGCCAGTCATTAAAAATCTAACACACTTAAAATTATGCCGGAAATATTAAAATTAGTGCCAATTTTTGTTTTTCGACAAAAATACTCGTTTTTTAAAAAAAATTTCTCAGATCAGGTTTCGAAAAAGAAGAAAATTATTTTTCAATCAAATTTCAACGTTTCTGATCAGAAGGAAGGTTTTTATCTTAAAATCGTAAAATTACGCTGTATTTTTGCCCATATATTCTAAATGTTAGTTCTTAGAAAAAAACGTATAATTTTTAAAGGATATCGCGAGTTAAATGATGATTTCATGTCTAAATGTCATAAGACTTTTGACGGTTCGTAACTCCGAAACCGGTCACTTTAGCACGGTTGTGTACTAAGCAATTACGTTTGAAATTTTTTAGATTATTTTTACACTTATCTTTGCGCTAAACCCCATAGTTTCGAGATATTTGATCAAAACTGACAATAACCCGCTGAGCCTGGTATCGATCTGAACTTCCAACTCCTCAATTTTTTGACCGTTCGTTAACTCCGAAATCGTTCACTTTAGCAAAATATGCTT